>AYEL01086164.1:0-65011 GCA_000484575.1 Olivierus martensii
GGCCAGGACAGCCGGACACTCTTCGAAACGCTTCGCCAGGAGCGGGTCATTTGCGCCCAGCGTGGCGGAGGTATCCGTTTTTCCCCGCACTTCTACACGAGTTCGACGGTGATCGACGACACCCTGGCGATCTTGCGCCAGGTCGCAGGCACCTAGGTGCTCAAGGATGGCGAGGGTATTCCAAATCTGTTTAAAAAACCGCCAGCCCTGTCTGGACGCCCCACGAACATGACCAATACTGAAAGGTACTGGCGCGCGGTATCTCCCCCCAAGTACCCAGCCAGTGAAGGTACCGAGGAATGCGTACCTTTGTTCCACTCCTAATGGTCTTGACCCGGATTCATCCCCCAGAACCCGGGTTTTTTTTATCCGTTTGCCGGCCTAGTGGGCCAACGGAAACAGCCGATGGAAATTGGCGGTAGTCTGCTCCGCCAGGGTTTCCAGGCTGACGCCACGCAACGTCGCGAGGAATTCGGCGACATCGCGCACGTATTCCGGCAGGTTCGGCTTGCCGCGATGGGGAATCGGCGCCAGGTAGGGCGAGTCGGTCTCCACCAGTAGGCGGTCGGCCGGTACCTGACGAGCCACCTCGCGCAGGGCATCGGCATTGCGGAAGGTGACGATGCCGGACAGGGAAATGTAGAAGCCCAGGTCCAGCGCCGATCGCGCCATCTCCCAGTCCTCGGTGAAGCAATGCAGCACGCCGGCCTGCGGCAACGCCGCCTCGCGCAGCAGCGCCAGCGTATCGGCGCGCGCCTCGCGGGTGTGCACGATCACTGGCTTGGCGGTGATCCGCGCGGCTTCCAGGTGCAGGCGAAACGCCTCCTGCTGCAACTCGGCGGCTTCCGGTTCGTAGTGGTAGTCGAGGCCGGTCTCGCCGATCGCCACCACCCGCGGATGCGCCAGTTCGCCCAGCAGCCAGTCCAGCGCTGGCGCGCTTCCAGGCTCCAGGTCCAGCGGGTGCACGCCGACCGAACAGTGCACGTCGGCATAGCGCTCGGCCAGGGCCTTCACCGCCTGGGCATTGTCGGCGCTGACGCCGATGCAGAGGAATTGACCGACACCACGCGCTCGCGCGGCATCCAGCGCCGCATCGAGCGAGCCGCCATGGGCGGCCAGGTCGAGGCGATCGAGGTGGCAGTGGGAATCGACCAGCATGATCCTGTCTAGCGTTACATCGTGTGGGTCGGCCGGTCCGACTTCAGCGCCCCGGCCAGGTAGGTTTCGATCTTGTTGCGGGCGGTGTTGTCACCGTCGTTGAACTGCACGCCGATGCCCGCCGCACGGTTGCCCTGGGCGCCCTTCGGGGTGATCCAGACGACCTTGCCGGCCACCGGGATCTTCTCCGGCTCTTCCATCAGGTTGAGCAGCATGAAGACCTCGTCGCCGAGCTTGTAGTTCTTGTTGGTGGGAATGAACAGCCCGCCGTTCCTGATGAACGGCATGTAGGCGGCGTACAGCACGGACTTGTCCTTGATGGTCAAGGACAGGATGCCGTTACGCGGCCCCAGATTGGGTGGCAAACTCATGCAGGTTCCTGCCAGTCGAATATCAGCGGGATTCTAGCCCGGCCCGGGCAGGCTTGCCCACTGCACCAGCAGGGCTTCGAGAAGCAGGACACGGTTGAGGTTGGCCTTGTTCAACACTTTCTGCCGCTGTTGCAGCAGCCAGTCCTGCATGGCCAGCACCTTGGCCTGCCCGGACTTGTCGCCCAGGTACTGGATCACCTTGCGCATGTCGACCAGCCCCAGCCCCTCCTCGTCGCGGGTCAACTGGTAGCGCAGGATGCCCAGCGTCCAGTCGCAGAACCAGTCGAAGAGCAATGGCAGCGGCACGCTGTTCCAGCTTTCGGCCAGTTGGCTGGCGGCGATCTGCTGCTTGAGCAGCTTCTTCACCCCCTCGACCACCTGCGCGTATTTATTTTGGATGGAAGAAGAAATTTTTAGCCCATCCATTTCCTAATACTGTATTCCAAAAATTTTCATTCATGTCGTTAGTGCTCAGGTACTATATTCAGATTTATTCTAGCCCATTTTTCGAGATATAATTTTAGTAGGCTGACGAAACGCTAGCCCACCACTCAATTTTAAAAAAAGTTGGGAATTTTTAAAAATATTCCTGTAGGTTTGTTAGTGCTGAATGTTTCTACTAACCATGGAATATTATGAGATTTTTAATTTCGGTGGGTTGGAAGAAATATTAGCCCATTCAAGGTAGGCTGACGAAACGCTAGCCCACCACTCAATTTTAAAAAAGTTGGGAATTTTTAAAAATATTCCTGTCGGTTTGTTAGTGCTGAATGTTTCTACTAGCCATGGAATATTATGAGATTTTTAATTTCGGTGGGTTGGAAGAAATATTAGCCCATTCAACTGAAAATTTTCAAGAATATTTTACTCAGGGCCACATTTATACTTTTAGAGACCCTAAGCACAACATCATTATGAGGCCCCAAAACAACAAATCTATTTCATTTAATCAAATTCATACGCATATTTTTTTTAAGTTTATTGAAAATAAAAGTCGACATTTCCATAATAACATTTTAATAAAATAAAAAGAACACAATATTGATCGTTAACACAGCGACAATAGCATAATATTGGTAAATATATATATTTATATTTTTAAAAAGTATAAACAAATAAAACTAATCACAATATTATTCAGATCCTTCAGATAAATACAGTCGATTCCACTTAATTGGGACTAATCCATTTTGGCTCAATTAACCGGAATCGACTGTAGTTACTGCTCTACGATAACTATTCAATTAATACACGACAGTGACTCTATAAGCCAAGTATAGTAGTCACTGACTGACTATTATTACCGGAGTCATATTAGCAAAATTCAACTTGCTCTAACTTTGGTCCTAGGTTAAATATTATTAATTTGACAATTGCATTTCAGAAAAGTATTCAATAGGACACAGATTGCTAAATTTGAGATTTCATATCCAATTAATAATAGAATTAGAGCGGTTTAAAAATTGCAAAAATCGAGAAAAAAGAGACGTCATTTTTCTTCTTCTTCTCCTTCTTCTCCTCCTCCTATGCAGACACCTCTACATTTCTTCTTCTCCTCCTATGCAGACATCTCTACAGGTCGCATCGTTTAACCGATATCGATGAAATTTGTGTTTACTTGAGGTCCCCTGAAAATTTGAGCACAATCGAGTCAAAACAAACGAGGTCCCCTGAAAATTTGAGCACAATCGAGTCAAAACAAACGAAGTCCCCTGAAAATTTGAGCACAATCGGGTCAAAACAAAGGGGGGATCCGATTTCCATAAATGCCTATACATAACGCATTGCTTAACCGATTTTGACCAAATTCAGATTATAAGCATAGAGTAGTTCATTTAAAATCATCTAAAATTTTTGGCCCAATTGGGCTAAAATTAAAAGGTGTAGAAGAGTCGATTCCACGTTGGGACTAATCCATTTTGGCTCAATTAACCGGAATCGACTGTAGTTACTGCTCTACGATCGTCGAGCTGCATAAAATTGTTCGTTAAATAAATATAAAAATATATATACTTGCGAAATAAAATTCATTAAATGCCAATTAATCTTTTAATTAAAAATTAACAATTTGCAAAAGATTACATCGATTAATTGATAAGAAAATATTTAATTAACGGGAAGAAATCATTGTTAGAAAGAGAGAGAGAATATCTGAATGGATCATTTAAAATATAATTTTGATTGATTTATCGCGTTAGTAAAAGACCGTGTTTTAGTAATCGTTCTGTCAAAATTATCGACATCTTAATTTGCATAATTAAGAAAAGTCAGAAAAATTTAATAACCAGCTTTTTTTTTTTGTTTTAAAAAAAGGCGAAAAAATATCTTTGTAAACGTCGCAGAGAAAGCGTATTGTTTAGTTTATAATAAGTAAGGAAGATTAATGAGGTCGGAGTTACTTCTTGTTTATAGAATTTTACCTACGAGGCTTTAAAAAAAAGACTATTTTTGTATTATTTAATTGCTAACGGGAGTAAAAACAAGAAAAGTTTACACGGAAGCATTATTTTCTTCGTCTTAATGCTTTAAACGAGAAAGAAGAAGTTAAGACGTAATGGGAGAAGATAAAACGAACATTTAGCATCGAAACAGTCATATTTAACTATTGAAAATTTAATATACATGTTATAAAAATAACTTACCTGGAGAATACTTCCATCTAACTACAGGTTTTGGTTCTCCATCAGCTTGACAATCAAAAGTGACTGGCATTCCAGCTAAAGCGGATTGGTCTGTGGGCTTAATTGTCCATTTTGGAGAGGCTGTTAAAAGTTGACTGCACTCAACATAAACTAATAATTCTCTATTAAAATCCTTACACTAATTTGCGGTTTCGAAATTCATTACAAACTTTTAATGATCATTAAGCTACATATATATTTTTTAATTATACATTATTGATATGAAGATAATTAAGCAAGGAAAAAATAATACTAATTTAATTTTAGGTTTTTCTCGTGAAAACTTCGAATGGAATTTTTATATACACGTTTACAGTTTCATATTTAAAGGACATTTTTGAGGTTAATGGTCAAAAGCAGCGGTAGTTTATAAGTTTATTACAGTAAGAAATTTCCGAATTCATACCTCTAACAACCATTCTAGCCGTGTAGTTGACAGAAGTTGCAGCATTAGAAGCAACGCATGTATAGTTGCCTGTATGATGTCTTTTCACTGTATTGATGATCAGAGAAGACACGAAATCCGTAATAGAAACGACTTGAATATCTGGATAGACATCTCGAATTGGAATTCCATCTTTATACCAAGTTATACGTACAGGTGGATCTCCTGCCAGTATTGTGCAAACTGCAGAATTTCTCATGCCTTCCTCAAGTTTGTCGGTAAATAAAAACGGACTTATTACAGGAGCGGCTAAAGAAGAAAGAAGAACAAGAAATAAATAATGTCGAAAACATTATCGATTTTTTTTCTTTTAACTTTTTATGTAAAAAAATTTCTGTAAAAAAATGATAATTTCTTACTCCGAAAACAAATTTTACATTCAGATATCTCTGAACGTTTTTAAAATTCTAAAAAAGATTTTTTTTTTTTTTAGAAAATTCTACTAACAAAAGTGTTTATTAGATTTACGTTTAGAGTTATGAGTCGATTGTTTTTAAATGAAAACAAATATCGGTTAGATTACATTAAAACTAGAGTTTTATCGAAAATTTTAAATTTTTAACGTAATTTAAAACTCAAACAATACATTTTTCTCACCATATTGTCAACGTGAAATCGAATTAGGAGCGAGTTAAAACGGATAATAGCGCAGGCAAATAGATGAAACAGAATTTTGGCCAGACACTATTTATGTTACTGTCTGAATTTTCCGGGTTCAATGTGTTTTCTCTAGATTCGCAATATACATAACATTTGTTCCATTTAACAACAGTTATCCTTGCCAAAGATTGTTTACGTAGAAAATAATTCGATAAATTGATTTAAAGTCCGAGTAAAATTCGTATTTACTTTCTCCCGTACAAGTTAATGCCGTTTCCAAGCGAAAAATCGATAGAGAAAAATCATTCATTTAAATGTAAAATTATATATATAGTTTTATAATAAATGAACATATTTACAAGTGAATAAATACGGAATCACATATTTAATCAGTAAATCAATCTGTAAGAAGAAAGAAATCACAGATATCCAACTGTCACAAACAAGTCAATAGACAGAAAGCAAGTAATGATAGCAAACACTCAACTTCACATGATATTATAGCTTGCGTCACGAACGTATGTCAGTCATGAATTTTATCACGATATACAAAAATCTTACTCGTAGAGAGAAACAGCACGAAATATTATAATTATGTTAAGATTTATAACTGATAAAACATAACTGATTTTATGGAAAACTGCGTGAAAGATGGAGTAAAAATCAGTTAATTAAGTTACGAAAAATAAAAATAAAAAATGAAAATATTATTTGACGTAAAAGAACACGACAAATTTTAATTATAATCATAAATTATTCCTCAACAAAAATCGCAGAGAGAGAGAAAGAGAGAAAGATATAATAATGCACATAATAATTAGGAATTATATATCGTTAATAAATTTGAGATAATCACGTATTTTTTTTTCTAATTTTTTTTAATTTTTAAATATATTTTTAACGCTAATTTATATATTCTAATTTTATAATTGAAGTTGCAATTAGGGAATCTTTTCAATCGTTAAATATTTAATGTAAAGTAATTTGCATAAAACTGTATTTTACGTGGAGAATTTGCTTTTGTTAAAAATTTCTATTCCCGACTGAAATAAATATTTTAATTTGATATTAATTAATTTATTAAAAGAGAAAAATTAAAGTTTCTCTCTTCGAGAAAATAATACTCTCAATTAGAAGCAAAAATATTAAAAAAAAAATTACTGCTCTTATATTAACAAAAACATTTCAACTGGAAACCAATTCATAAAATTGATATTTGTAGAATGTATTATTTTTATTTTGTTTTTATATATATAATTATCAATAAAACTTACAGTTTTTAATATATATTTGTTTTTTTTTTCTGTCTAAGAGGATTCCATTTTGTTATGACTTTGCGATGCATAGAAATCGTAAAATATATATACAGTATAGCATATACCACACTTGAAATACATAAAGCAAAATTGCAAAAAGTAAACGGGCATAAATACATTTTCTATTAGAAAGAATTCAAGTTAAAGTAATTCAGTATTCTTAAGCAACGGTTTCTACAAAAAAAAATTTTATTTAATGTAACCAATATATCTGGTTAAAAATTAAACCAAAAACCTTTAATAATATTTACTTAATAAGAGGAAAAAAAATATATATATATATATATATGTCTGTAAGGTTATTTTTTTTTGTATAAAACATCACTTTCGTGACATACCGAAGCGTGACAACGTCTGCGTGTATCAGAAAATGAAGTGGAGGAGAAATGCCTTTTCGTTCTGCATGGCTATAAATACTGGTGAAGAAATTCACTCTGAGTGGATTTGCATATAAATGCAGTGATTTCTGGTGAATGGGTTGAAACCAAGCAAACTACAAAAGTGGATACTTTCAGCTAGAAATGTATGACCGACATCACAGTTTGTGACATACCAGATTTGTTTTCTGGTATAGCAATTACACTAGCAGATTTCAGTCACGATACCAAATGCACACGTGGGAAAAATTACTTGTATTCCGATAGTTTTTATAAGTAAAATACACTTACATTAGTAAATATAGGATAAGAGCAAATTGATGTTCTTCGATGAAATGTTCTTTTTTTTATTATTTTTATTTTTTTTACTGTTGTAATATGGCATATTGTAATATGTCGTATTGAAGTCGTGTTCGATGTTCTCCATGCAGTCAAGTCAAATGTTACACTCAAAAATTTAAGAGGCAATAAATTCGGTGGATTTCAGATAGACACGAATGCCTAAATCCTTATTATAGAACTTTACTACTGAACTTTTATGATTTAGAAAGGGGGAGTGTAAATAAAACAAAAAAAGAATTGTTACAAGAAAATAGATGTATTAAAATTATTTATTGATAAAACTTTAAGTAGTAGTCATTTGCTATAACAGTTATTGCGAGAGAATTAAATTATGACAAGATTTAGAAAATTTATAATGAGATTTTCGAAATTAAATACCATATTTAATGTAACTTTATAGTTTCTGCATCATCGGTTCTAAATTTAATTAATTATAATTAAATTATTAAACTGATATTTAGTTAGAACAATATTGGATATGTTTAGGAAGGAAAAAAAAACTTAATGAATATTTATATGTAAACAAATATATTTTTTTAATAAAAATTACAGATTAAATTATTAATTCTTAACAAAAAAAAACTTTTTTAAAAATATAATGCAATATTTATTTTTACTTGCACTCTAGTGCTTAATAAATAGAGATTTAGAAGAACGTTGTAATGATTTTTTTGTATAAAGCACGTTGATACAATTTTTTAAATAATATATTACTTATTAATTATAAATTTATCGATAATCTAATAAAATTGCACCTAAGATATACTTACTTACAACCTGCAACACGAAACTTCTTTCTGCTTTTTCTCCTCTATTATTAAGAGCAACACATTTGTAGACACCTTCGTCGTCTTTTCTGATATTATGCAATGTTATTATTCCTCTTTGTTCTTGAGTCTGACGATCTCCGATTGGTAATCTTTGACCATCTTAACGAGAAACAGAATATTGTAAAAAATAATAATTCTTAAACAATTTATGTCCATTCACTCATGGGTGGCAAATTTTAGTTGAAGTATAAACATAGATTGCATATGTACAATTAAAATATGAAGATTGTTTTTATCATAACTCTTTTTAATCTATCGCTTAACACTTATAAATGTTTTTCTATGGATGCAGATCTTCGTCATCTTTATCACATCAAGAGGAGGATTTATCATCAGAAAAGATACACGTTTCAATGGAAGGATATATCACAGGAAAATTTAGTTAAAATTTTATTTTTTGAGAAGCAATTTTATTATAACGTGTCGTCTTTTTTTTGATAAATATTTTATTTTCATAGCAATTTTTCAATTGTGTAAAGCGAAAATAAAATTCGGCACCGTATACCGAAACAAAAATTCTATTAATAATCAAATTTAATTGTTATAGGGAGGGAGGGGAAAAAAGAAAAGTGATGAATAAGAGATGAAAAATTCAATGATAAACAACCTTACAAAAGTAATAATTTAAAAAGTTTTCCTCGGAATATGATCCAATTTTCTTTATCTTTGCAACATAAATTAATGGATGGAGATCATTCCTTGCACATGTTTCATTCGATCGATTATTTTCTGCAGTTTGTTGGATAGTCTGTTTTGTATAGAGATATGCATTCCACATGACCGAAATAATCTCAAATGTATTGGATGAATGCCAGAGATTATATTTGCATTTACTTTGTATCTTATATTGTTTTCTTAAATTCAAGTTTACCATTCAAAAATTGCACACACACACACACACACACACACACACACCCACACATATATATTTATATATAGTGCATGCAAATTTTAATAGAGTTGTTTTCCAGTAAGTCTTTGAAGTAATCACTTATGTTGATTACTTCAAAGACTTCTTTTTACTTCTTTATTATTATATGAAGTGCTTCTTAAGGAAAATAAGTTATTGAAAATGTTCGTTAGCGTACTAATTTAGTTTGATTTCCTAGATTAATTTCAACTAGAAGCACTATAATCATTAAATATCCGAGTTGATACCTTCAATTGCTTCTAACTCACGTTTTGATCGCAACTCTCAGTCATTATCTTCGTTTCTTATTCAAGAGGCGTATTTCTCATGTCTTCCGCTTGACAATTAGAGATTAACATCAAAAGCAAACGCTATTTATTTTTTTTTAATGTAAAAAAAAAATAGTTTTAGAAAATTTTACAAAAAATTCATTAAAAACTTTAATATTTACTATAAAAACACTTATGTTGATTACTTCAAAGACTTCTTTTTACTTCTTTATTATTATATGAAGTGCTTCTTAAGGAAAATAAGTTATTGAAAATGTTCGTTAGCGTACTAATTTAGTTTGATTTCCTAGATTAATTTCAACTAGAAGCACTATAATCATTAAATATCCGAGTTGATACCTTCAATTGCTTCTAACTCACGTTTTGATCGCAACTCTCAGTCATTATCTTCGTTTCTTATTCAAGAGGCGTATTTCTCATGTCTTCCGCTTGACAATTAGAGATTAACATCAAAAGCAAACGCTATTTATTTTTTTTAATGTAAAAAAAAAAAATAGTTTTAGAAAATTTTACAAAAAATTCATTAAAAACTTTAATATTTACTTAATTAACATTCGTTCGATATTATCACCATTAAAGTGAGTAATAAAAAAATGGTATTCTGTATACATTAAAAAGCTTAAAAATAAATAAATAACTTTTTTCTTTAGCTTAAGATGGATTTTCAGTACTTATACGTTAGAACGAATTAAAAAATTATCAGTAGAAGTCGCTAGTTTTTCACCCATCTTCGTTTTTAATAGTAAGGGAAAGATATTTATACAAGTCTAGTAAACTTATGTCAAACATAATTATCTCACTGAATAGGTAAAAAAAAATATATAAAATAATTATACTCATATTAAATAGATTATAACAAAGTAATACTAATGCAAAATAAATCTCTGGAAGAGCAGACATTTTATTTGTACTGTACATTCGTCTTTGTTCTTTTGCTGGAAGTCTGCCAGCAAATCATTCTTGGTGATATTCTTAATCTCTTTGTACACAGTTCAGAATAGTCAAGTACACACGCTGTATGGATCCGATTTCTAAAGACTTTTCCCAAAGAATGTTTTATTACTCAAAAACTTTTCTTTGCTGTAATTCTACCGAATGGTATTATAGATAAATCCCAAACTATTACTTTAATAAAAGTAACTTGGATAAGGAAGGAGTTTTCTAATATAGTTTAAAATGTTTTATATATATATATATCGGTTTTTTCTTTAAGACATGTTTTATATATATATATATATATATATTTTTTTTTAATGCAGAATGACTTCCTCAAAAATAGTCATTTAATGATAATATATAGAGAGCTATCTAGATTGACGGCCTTATCATTGAATTGCTTGGATGTGGCGACAATTTATCATTATTAGTGCTTCTCGAATTTCACGAAAAGGAATTTGATAAAAGGGGAAAATATTTGAAAATTTATCAATTAATTAAAATCGTATCTACGTATCAAAGAATTTGTTATTGTCGTAATTTTTAATAAATTATTTTGTTTTATTTTAAATATTACAAAAGGAGAGAAACTTGGAAATTATATATCAATTCGATGCCGACTTTTCGTAACTATCTGTGAATAGTAAAGAGTTTTCGATGTTAAATATGATTATCTAGTTAATTCCCCGAGGATTTTAAATTCGAACTTTCTGTTAGAACTATAAAGGAATATTTCTTGTTAAAAAATAAAGGAATATTTCCGACAATAAAACTTTAAGATATCAAATTGAATTTTTTATTATTATTATTTCTTCTCTTTCGTTTACAGTAAAAATGAGAAGAAATAAATAAAAAATAAATAAATTTTGATCTTTCACGCACACTTTTTATCCCCCGAGCTAAACAATATCATCTACAATCGTGCTAAACTATTAAATTTTACGAGTTTAAAAAAAAATATTAAAAAATAATGAAACTTTATATAATATTCTATATCAAATTATTAAAAAAAAAAATTATATTATTATAAATGGTAAATATTTTAAATTAAAAATGCATTAATCATCTCGAAAGTGGTTTTTTATGTTAAAAGATTTTGCAGTTTGTTTAGAAACGAAATCTATCCTTATCAAATATTTGAAGAAAACAGAATAATATTGAGTTTCAACTGTTTACAGAAAAAAAAGAAAGACAGGAATCTTATGTATATCTGATTAAAATTGGAAGACAAATTAAATTTTAAATTAATTCCAAAATTTTTGAAGCATATAGAGAGCATAAAATTATATTCATTTACTTATTTACATGTCGGTGACTGTTTACAGAAAAAAAAAGAAAGACAGGAATCTTATGTATATCTGATTAAAATTCGAAGACAAATTAAATTTTAAATTAATTCCGAAATTTTTGAAGCATATAGAGAGCATAAAATTATATTCATTTACTTATTTACATGTCGGTTTAGAATTTTCTTCCGTTAGAATGTAAAAATAATTAAAATAAAATAAAATAAATGAAGCCAGATGTTAATAAGTTTAATAATTAATAATTAGTTAATATAGTTTATTAATTTTAGAAACGACGTTTTATAAATAAATTCACGTAAAGTAACATGTTGTCTTCGCTCAATTTGAATATTGACTTTATCTCTTTTCCATATATTATGAAAGTGGACAGTAATTCTAATAAAATTATTAATATATGCTGAAAAAAAATTTTTTTTTTTTTTATTGTATAGAAAGCGGACAGTAATTCTAATAAAATTATTAATATATGCTGAAAAAAAATGTTTTTTTTTTTATTGTATAGAAGTGCATTTTTTGTCTGTTTTTCTCTTCCGAAGAAAGAGAAAAAAAGAAAACATAATGACTCATTCACTGAGATGACCTTTTTTTTTTAATTCTGAATATTGAGAAAAATTAGGTCAGGAACGTTACGATCTAAATAACATAAAACTATGAATTTAAATATTAAAAAAATTTATACGAAAAATAAAAATAAAAAAATTTAATAACTTTAAAATATATTACTGGAAATATTATTAGCGAAGCGATCGATGCTATATTAGATTATATACCCTGTCGCATTAGCTTTATCTTAAAATATTCTCATGTAAATGAGTGTATAGTATCTGGAAGAGAAAAATAATAACACTTTAGAAGCGTGTACAATAATTTAATTGTACGAAGATCGCATTTAATCATCGACATTCAATTAAAATGGAATATGTATATATGCCATTTTATGTCTTCCATATTTAAATTTTGATAAGTATATAATTCATATATTCTATTGAAACTTTACTGAAAGTGCCTATCAGCAATTTACACTCTACACCATTCTCTTACTATTCAACTCGGTTTATTAGCATTACTGATTAATTTTAAATTAAAATTATCGGATTTCGTATAGTTTAAGCGATGCAGACTTATATATATATACATTATTTAACACTAATTTTTTATTATTATTATTCTTTAAGATAATTAATGATGATCACCTGTAATTAATTTCGCAACTTTATCAATAATTTTGCTAAAGATTGCTTTAAAAAAAATCGATGTATTTTTTATTATTTCGAACTGATAAATATTGAAAAAGCCTGTTTTTTTTTATTCTTTTCTTCTGTATTGATTTATTTATCATCTTCAAATTCAATTTCCTACAAAACTATTTAAGTCTTCCATCCAATGAACAAGTTTGTCGAAATTATCACTTGTTCTTCTTCTTTTTATTATTATTTTAATCGATAAAGAGATGTGCAAAATTAACTTACTACGTATAAAAAGGTCTAAAATTTTCTTTTTTTTTAATAATTAAAAAAAAAAAAACATTTTTTCTAATTTAAAAACAAAAAAAAATCAGAAAATAAGATATTTGAAATGTTAGAAACGTTAAAAATACGGGCGTATTAGTATTTTTTTTAATGAAATATTGACGAATTTATAACGCCATCCTCACCTTTTTCTACGTAAACAAAATCAATGGGATATCCTGATACGGAACAACGGAGTTTGACAATCTGTCCAGCTACAGCTGTCACATTCTTCAAAGGACGAATAAAAGGTGGTCCAAACACTTCAATCCTGGCTGAATGACTTACAGTTCCTACGTCATTGTGAGCAATACATCCATACAATCCACCTTCGACAGTGCTCAGTTCAGTCAGATTGACATAGCTGATGATGGAGCCGTCTCTGCGAACAAAATCTCCGAATTGAACTCTTCTTGATTCTGGAAGATTTTCACCGTCCAAAGTCCAGTCGATTTGGGGGATTGGAGATCCTATAGCTTCACATTGCAATGAGACAAATTGTCCGTCTCTATGTCTTTGTTCTGGGAATACTCGAATGAAAGAAGGAGATTGTTCTATAATTACATAGATAAAAATTTAAAAATAAATAAATAAATAAATGTATTGAAAATAATAATAATTTATTTTTAATATCATTAAGAAAATTATAAAAATGCTTTTAATTTGTCTACTCTAAATACAATTTTTTAAAAATCGAGTTTTGTTTCTTTGTGTAAATCTTATTAATTTGAACAGAATATATTATACAAGTTTAAAATCTCCTTTAATTTCTTTTTTTATTAAAATATTTATTTCTTGCAATCAAACTTTCTGAATATGCATTTTTTTGTTTTAATCTGAAAATGCAAACATTCGAAAAGATTATAAACAGATCCCTTTAGTGCGTGAAAAAAATTGCCAAGATTACAAGAGAAGATTTTATTTTCAATTTTTTTTAATTTAACGTCAAATATTTGAATATTTTCTATTGTTTTATATCTTTTTTAATTAAAAAAGAATCTCTCTTTTTAAAAAGAACAAATAAACAACATTTAAATCTTTAGAGAATTTTAGATAATTTAGAAACGACTAAAAGAATTAATAAAAGAAGCATTAATAACAATTGTAAAATTCTCTCGCATCGCGATTTAAACTGCAGAAAAAAAATAAAAATAAAAAAAAATTCGTTAAATGGAATAAAATATCTCTTCTTTCTCTCTTTTATTCTTGACAGTATTGCACATATTGCCATAATAAGTTGACACATCTAACGTTGAGTCTGCAATTTGTTAGAAACTGTCAAGGAAGTGACCAGAGATGGTTTTTAGATACTGCAAGAAGCACGAAGCTGTTCTTCTTCACTATTCCACAAATGAGGCAAAAGCTAGAGGCTTTACTTTCTATTGTGGATATACAGAAATTATATCATAAAGAAAAGTCAATACAAAGCAATCATTCTCTTCGATGCTGGTAGTTTGTTATAGTAAACGAACTATAAAAGAGTACTTCAGTAAATATTAACGTATTACACCGTTTAAAATACTTAAAAAAATCATTTTTATCATACACACTTTAATATTTTTACACAAAATTAATCATTAAGACAAATTCGTTAATTTTTTTTTATTAACATAAAAACCTAAGTTTAATTAATTTATATAATAATACGATGCATAGAAAACATTAAAATGATTTTTTTTAACTAATAAATTTCGTAAAAAAACGGTATTATTATATATATAATCCAGTAAATTATTTAAAGAGATGTCTGGCAATAAAATCTGATGGAATATCAACCGAAAAGTCGAGATTACAGAAAAAGACTGTGCAACACATTGTTCGTATCACCTATCTTCAGTTTCTGGTGACAGTTTATTGTGTTCATCCTGGCGTGTTCTTCATACTGTGAAAGATTTGATTCCCATTTTCACGCCACCTGTTCAGCCATTACTTTTGGCAAACTTCCCACTTTTATACCAATTAAGAAATGGTTTGTTTGACGAATAAGGGAGATAACGCCTTTATTTATGTTCTTTTACGTTCAGAAAACTATGATTAATTAAAACATTCTTTCTGAATAAAAAGAAAAAATATATATATATATTTGTATAGAATTGCTCGTAATAATTTAACTTAAACAATTATACAAATTGCATCCAAAATTCTCTTTTGTTTTCCGAATTAATCAAATTTTCTTAACATTGAAATGACAAAAATTAATTAATTAAAAATTATTTCTTTGTCTTATTTAAAGAAATGCAAAAGATGAAAATGATATTTTGAAATTTTTCTTTTTATTAATTATATAAATTTAGAAACCGAGAAATATTTTAATAATTTCTAAATTTTTAACTGGCCATAAATCAAAATTTACTAGTTTTTAAATCAAATAAGTATTGATACAAGGATTTCGGTGTTTCTAAATTCGATAAAATCTGATTCAAAGAATTCCTAGTTTTAAAATTTGTCTGGATTCTGGATTTATCAAAAACTACCTTAAATTATTTTATATTTTCTAACCTGAAATAACTGTCATAAAAATAATTAAAATTAATTTATAATAATAGCGCATCATCGGACTAAAAGACAACGATAAAGCGACAAAAAACTAAGCGTAGGCGGTGGATAGGTCGAAACAGATTTCTTTTACTAAGATGGCTTTCTCCGTGGTGGATGGCGCGTATTTATAGTTGGGCTATTTGCCAACTATAAATACGCGCCACTTATTAAATAAAGGAGCCACTTTATTTAATAAGTGGCGCCCTTATTAAATAAAGGAGCTATACAGGGTGTTTTCTAGCACCCGTACCACCTTTTTTTCTCGGAAACGCGATGAGATAGGAAGTAGGGGGGAAAATTTTGATTACCAAAGTATATCTGAAGAATCGAATGGGCATAATGAAAATTTTGTGGGCCCATCGGAAATAGGGACACAAGGGGTCAACTATGAAATCTCCAATGGAAACCAATGCTGATTTTGGCATAATTAGATAGAACTGTGAGAAACAAACAACTTTTGTTTCGAAAGTTTTTTAATATCACTTACGGATGGTGAGATATCACAAAAAAAGATGCCACCGCGTGTACCGCCGATGGGGCTAGTCGAGCAGTAAGAAGAATAAAAATCAGACAGAGGGCATATTGTGTACATTGCCAAACATTATTGAAGCAGCAAAGAGCAGTATTATGCAGATTCAAGACGAATTCTGATACTCTGGAAGTAGCACTCAAACCGCAGGTGTGACAAGTCTTGCCATCACAGTTCAAGATCGGAAGAGGTAGTAGCGCTCGAACCGTGGGTGTGACAAGTTTTTCGCCATCACAGTTCGGCATGGTGCCATAATCGAGAACAAGGGTTTCTGGACTTGTTTCAGCCCTTTATGAGCGCCATGGATGTATACAGATGCCCTCTATCAGATTCTTCCTTTTATTATTGCTCGAATAGCCCCATCGGCGGTACACGCGGCGGCATCTTTTTTTGTGATATCTCACCATCCGTAAGTGATATTAAAAAACTTTCAAAACAAAAAGTAGAGAAAAGCGATGAAAGGCACTCGCTGTTTACGAATGGTGTTAATAGCTGCAGTAAATGAGGAAACTGAAACAAAATCGAGGAAGGGAAAATGTTGGATCGAAAATATTTATAAGAAGAAATACAAACAATGTTTCTATTCAATTTTGATCAAAGAGATGAGATTTAATGACAAATAATCTCGCCATCTTGACAGTTAAGGTTGCCAACAATTCAACGTCGCAAAATGCATGGATTTTATTGGTGGATGTTCGACGGATTTTACCGTCGCGTCGCGGAAAAGTTGAATTTATCTAGACATTGGACGGTAGCGATTTTTAGCCCGCGGTATGACGTCAAAACCGCGCTGCTTTCGTCACGCGCGTATTTTTCGCCGCTGTTCCGCGCTAGTGGGAATCAACTTTTAGACGCAGTCATCGAGTTATGGTCTCAGTAGAATCTCATTATTTTTGTATTTAATCATCTTTTACTTTGTTTAATATAATAAATTATTTATTTTATAATCATCTTTTACTTTGTTTAATATAATAAATTATTAACAGAATAAGGCTTTTGTAAAATAAATATCTACATATAACAGTAACCGATTAATGATTTTTTATGACAGCTGGCCGTTATCAGCTGTTAATATCTACATATAACAGTAACCGATTAATGATTTTTTATGACAGCTGGCCGTTATCATCTAATATATACCATTGTATAAAAAATTACTTAACTAAAATTCTTATTGTCGTATCCTAGACTGATAAAGCGAAAGATTTGGACTCAAATAAAAAAAAAATTATTGAATAAAAATTGGTTAGCCAAAACTTTCATGTAGACGGTATCGCACCTTTCTTACACGTCTCTCAATCGATGCTTCCAATTTAGTGATTTTAAAAGATGTCAAAATATAATTCTAACTTTGAAAGTTAAATTCAAAAAATGTCTTAAGTATAGTACGACACTTATAAACGTTTGAATCGCATTATGGCCACGATTTACATTAGAATATGGAGTTAATCGAATTGGCTTCTGAAATAAATTATTTATTATTCACTGGCCAAAAAAAATTTTGTCATTTAGTGGTGTTAAGCCTAACTATTAGAAAAATGAAAAAATTCTGTCGTTTAGTGGTGTTAAACCTAACTATTAGGAAAATTTATTTTTATTATAAATAGTTAAGAGTCAACAATTACTTGTGACACTAATATTTTAAAAAATTCAAAAAGTGGAGTTAATCGATTTGGCTGGTGAACGGCTCAATTAAATGTCATATTTATTATTCTTATATTTCTTGTTAGTTATAATAATGACAATTTTTCATATAAATATTTTTTATCAAACTGCATTAAAATTTTTTTTTGGAAATTAAATTATTATTAAAATAATCATCACTTTCTAAGAATTTTCGGTTCGAGACTTTTAGATTCCGCGCATTTAATGCTACGAATAATGAAAAGCTCTTATTTTTATTAATTTCTTTCGCTGTTTTAAATAAAAGAGCCATTTTCTCTACTTTTTGTTTGGTGGAATTAATCGATTTGGCGAGTGAGCGACTCAATTAATATTTGATATATCGAAATTATATTATCATATAAATTTGCATAAATAGTACACTCTCTCCTCAAATTATGAACATTCGTACTTACATATGTGAAATTTCATTTTCAAATTTCAAAAATTTTAAACATTACAATAGCGTGATGCTCTAGCAACCGATATTATATAAAATTACACTATTAACATATTATGGTAGTATTTCGAGATGATGACAATTATACCAAAAATCCTTACTTTATAATCGAAACTTTTCATTCATATCTGTGAAATAAGGATGTTTTAATTGGTCCATTTGCTAAACATATTAATCTTATCTACCGAATACTAAACTCTGATTGGTTACGTAGTTAGTCTCGAAACTGAAACGTTAAATTTATTTATACTGTACTTTCGGTTGAGTTTCTGGCCGAGATACGAGGTACAAACCGGAAGCCGCGTCAGTTTCAGTTTCAGTTTCGGGCGTGTTTTCGGGTATAGTGGATTCCAGGCCTAAAAGTCCAGCCATACTAGTAAGTCTAAAGTTGACTATTATTCTTGGTTTATTAGTCTTTTCCCTATTTAATATCGACTCGACACGGGGCCCCTGGACCGCCGGGCCCCATGGGGCGCCATCGGCTTAGCGGGTTACGTTGGGGTAACTTTTGATGGGCGTAGAGACGGAAGCGCCATTCCGGTTTATTATCCAGTTTAACGTTTAATGTTCCGACAGGCATGGGAAGGAGCGACTCGATTCTTACCCGGCCAATATATAGAAAACGCTTATATTTTCGAAATTAATAACGGTGGAACAATAACTAATACAAGGTTAGATAGATACACGGTATAGTCGTATATACCGAAACAAATTTGGACCCTCCGTCCCTTAATCTTTCGATACGGTACAGTTAGAAAGTTAATATAGTAATAAGAAATTTAGTTTAACTGCCCAGTAAGTTTAAATCTACGGTATAAATAAAAAGATTTACATAATTTCTTTGGGTAATTAGGCGCGTTAAACCATGGTAGCGGGAAATTAGATGGATAAATTTTTGGAAAGCCATGTCGGCCATGGGGAGTGGGCATTAAAGAAAAGGGGACGATATCTTAGACCGGCCGGGCTAAGATATCGTCCGGTAGGTATACCGATGACCGGTACGATGTGGGGGGAGCGGTAACTTCAATATTTATCGTTCCGGTTTTACCTGAAATCGGATAAAGATTTCTCGGTAGAAGGAGGTGGAAATAGCCGATAAAGGGCATCCGGCCCCAGTCCCCGAGCAGTACACCGGGGAAGCGGATGGTCCGGATAAAGACACGGGCCACCGATGGGGTGGAGAGAAGATAGTAGGTATATTAATACTCACCGGAGTGGGCCGGGCCGGACCAGCCCGGTGGGGGAGTAAGAACGCCTCTCATTTCTTCTTTATCTTCGGGATGTATGTATTGGTAAATATTATTTCCGGTCATCTCCACCTGCCGAATCACCGGTTGTAGTCACGTGGGAAGAATTTGGTAGTAATTAGCCGACCGTTACCTGAGACAAACCTAGATGTACGGAAGCGGTTTCGGACACGTACATAATCTTTCCGTCGACAGCCAGCACGAAAATAAATCCGTCCAGAGTCTGCCAAGTAAAGACCTGATCAAATCCGTCGTATTTTAAGCGGATAGAGGGGAAGAGGTGGCCGCTTACTTGTAAAAGGTGCGAGCCGAGTTCCTTGATGGTTTCCGTCTGGCCGCCTCCACCGGACCCGCCCCAACTACCGCCTAATCCTGTAAGGTAAGAGGAAAAAGCCGGTTATGGGTGGCCCGGGCCCTACCGTTTGGTCCGGCAGCTTCCCATTTCCAGGGGTGCGGACGGTAGCCGATAAGCCATTTTTTAAAAATAAAGCCGCGGAATAGGTAGAGAGAAAGAGGAGGCGGTTTCCATAACTACAGTCAGAGCCGGATTTGCATTTTTGGGGGCCCTAGGACCAGCCAGACTTCGGGGCCCCTAAAAATTCAAATCGGCTACGCCTAATTTTAAAGGCTCCTTATAACTTATAAGGAGCCTTTAAAATTTTACTTTCTATCTAGCGCGGAATAGGTAGACAGAAAGAGGAGGCGGTTTCCATAACTACAGTCGGAGCCGGATTTGCATTTTTGGAGGCCCTAGGACCAGCCAGACTTCGGGGCCCCTAAAAATTCAAATCGGCTACGCCTAATTTTAAAGGCTCCTTATAACTTATAAGGAGCCTTTAAAATTTTACTTTCTATCTACCGCTTTAATAAAAACCCATTTTTTCTTATTAAAAGTTGAAAATTGATCCATAGTTTTGGGCCTATTGGTAAATCCGGCCCCGACTATAGCGTTTAACTTCACACTTTTGGCGGGAAGATACTGACCGGGGTATCCTAAACCCGCCGGAAAATCCAAGTTTGGAAGGAAAATCCACCGGATTAGCTGTAGCGTATTCTGTCGATGGACTTACCGTCCGGTCCCTATTCTACCCCCGGTATTATTTTTTAATGTTTGGTGGCCGGGTCCAGATCGACATTTTCGCCCACCAAATTTGTAACGTTTGGCGGTGACCACCGACTAGTTTCTTACGGACCACACGGATCCGTCTCCCGCCAAAAGTGGGTGGCGGGTATAGGTCGGGGTGTACTCCATCCGTTTCGCCGTTCGATACGGCTAGACGGATGGTCGATGGTATATTAGAAAAGAATTATATACGTTCTAAGAATAGTTTTCTGAAAAAAGTTGTTTATAATAGAACAGTGTACCTGAGGAGGGTGCAAATTAGCACCGAAAATGTTTGTGCTCTGAGATTGAAGTATAATAAATACTGAGTTATTCTAAACTGCTTGTAGTGCTTGTACGCAGGGCTGGGGAGCTGGCTTGAAATAGGTTAGGCTCCGGCTCCGGAGCTACAGTATATTTCAGCTGTGGCTCCAGCTCCGGCTCCGGAGTCATTGTTTTAAAACTGAGGCTTCGGCTCCGGCTCCATCATTATCAGTTTTTTGATATGACGGTTACTATGAAACATCAGCCCAAATGCAGTTTCGCAGCTAAGTTTTTGTATACCAATATTCCACTCACAAATATTGAGTGATTGTTTTATATAACCAATATACATATGTTCAAACATTTTCATGCATAAATATACTAGTTTTAACTAATAGATATATACAAAATATTTTTATTTACTTAATTTTAGTATATAACCTTCAGAATGTTTTATATTAAAACAATAAAGAATTTTAATAGATTATTAATATAAATATATATATTAATTTAGTATGAATGAAGATCAATTGTGTTCAGGACGTGGATCTTGTCAATGTGGAGTCTGTGAATGTTTTACCAGACCTGTAAGTTTTTTAACTAAATTCTAATTATTATTTTTCTGGTGAGAATTAACAAGTAATAAATTTTAGTATAAAATGTGTTCTTATGCTAATTCATAACAACTTTTTTAAAGTTATAAGAATGGTTCTGAATAAAGAGTAACACAGGTATTCCAGTTTATTATAAAATGTGTTCTTATGCTAATTCATAACTTTTTTAAAGTTATAAGAATGGTTCTGAATAAAGAGTAACACAGGTATTCCAGTTTATGCACATTTGATTTTATGAAAAATGTTTTGCATAATTATTATTTTATATATATAGTATACATTTATTTCTATATATGTTACAAATGCAAACAGTTCTTTGTAAAATAAATAAATATGTATATGCATATATTATATACACACCCAATTCTGTTTTTACATAAACTTTTTTTACACAATTTTAATTTAACACGAATCAGAAAAAAATTTTCATTCTCTTTTTACATGATTTGTTTTGATTTAACATGATCGATCCAAATTCTAAGAAAATGTTTTTTGTATTACAGTGATGACATTTTCATTGCATTATTCACTTCCATGTTGTTTTTTTTTTATTCCAATTAGAAAAGACATACAACTTCAATAGGGAATTTGCTTTGTTTGCATTTTGAGTTTGGCATTTAAAATGAAAAGTATCTTTTTGATGTTTAACTGTATAAAAAATTAAAAAGTTAAAAAATTGCATGTATAAATTTATTAATTTTGCTGAAAAGTCAGTAAATAAGTTATAATTTTCAAACTATTTTGTCAAACATGATCTTAATGAGGAATGAACAATAAAGTTTCAACATGGTCTAAATTCATTAATGCCGTTTTACAGAGAATTATATAATCGCCTAGCTAAAACTCAAATACAATGATTAATAATCAAATTCATTCTTAAAACTACTGAAACATCAGCATCACAGGAGACTGGTGTTAATTTTGTTCAAGAGATCACAGAAAGAATTTCGCCAATAAAGCAAGTAAATGAAGACCAAGATATTTCTAGTGATAGCAGCAATATTGCTGTCTTATACAAACATGCCTTTATTGTCAGAAAATGACAACAAATAAAATTTTGTTGTGTGTAACTTATTTTGCCTAATTTTTGTGCTTATGAATTAATAATGTTGTTTGCTTTTAAAATGATAATTTACTTTATATAATACATTTTTATATACATGTGCAATCTTTATGAAATAAAAAGTTCAAGCATGTAAAAATGATAAAATCCTAACATGATTTTTCACATGGTTTATTGTATTATTTTTCTGATGTTTTTTTAGGTCTGGAACCAATCTTCTATTTTTCCATAGATACAGTAATATATATATTTACATGTATTCTTTCGGGAATGTATCTATCATGTAAAGACAGAACTGACTATAATTATAACCCATGCAATACTGTCTCCTGTTTACAGCATCTAGCAAAAAGATTTTTCCCCATAAATGCTGTAAAATTTTTTTTAAATATCCCAACTTTAAAAATTATCACTTTTATTTATAAAATTTTATATAATCTAGTACTGTGTTTGCAATTATTATAAGGACTTATTTTTGTCATATTTTGAATTTTTACAAAATAGCATAACATTGTTTTTATTTTTTTCCTATTTTTGCAAAAAATATAGGTGCCCATCATAAATTTTGTATAAAAAAAACAGACGAATACAGAATTAGATTTCATTTATAATAAAATAAACAAAGTAAACAAACATTGCAATATTAAATTTTTATTATTAAACTAAAACCCCATATTATAAAGTTTTGGTTACTTGACTTATATAGTGTGTCCCTTTTTAAAAGGTGGGATAAAATCAAACTGCGAATTTCTTCAATCAAAATAATGAAGAAAAATTCTTATAAACATATGCCCAAAAACCCCACATTTTTAAATTAATGCTTTTCAAAGATTATAAAGAAAACATATTTAATTAATAAAATAATTTTAAAATAAAATTGATATCATAGTTTAAGATGGAAAAAGATAAAAGAAAAATAAACGACAATATCAATTTTGTTTAATAAAGTTTACTTTATTAATTAAACAAATTGTTTTCTTTATGATCTTTGGAAAACGAATAAAATCTACTCGGAAAATAACTGCTTAACTTGAATGCATAAAATAAATAAGAAAAATGCAGAAAAGTGCTAGTCTTATTTACAAATTAATTCAGTTCTTACACTGCCTATTTTTTAGACCCAATTAATAATAAACAGCTCTAAGGCAGGAAACACTATAAATACTTTAATGTTAAATATTATACAATGCATTAGAAGCGCTTTCGATTAAATTATAATCCGATTTAATATATCGTCTAATGTTTCCAATTATTATTATGAAACATTTGATATATTTTATAGTTTATTAAAATACTTTGAAATTGTGTTTTTTTTTCTTAATTTCTTAAACATTTTCAATCCCATATTAACTGATATAATTCTTTTTTAATATTGATATAGATAATATACTCTTTAATTTTTTTTTTATTTTACCCGTCATTTTTGACGGGCATACTTACTAGTATCTTAATAAATGATAAAAGACACAAAGAACGAAAACATTTAAGGATAACCTCATTTTTCTTGTTTCAACAAGAATACAGACCACCTTTACTACGTATTGTAAAGTTGAAGTTTAATAAGCGAAGTGATCGGAGGATGGTCAGAGGCTTCCGATCGACTAAAATTCTTGTCGAGATCGACTGGTAGCTCGCGATCGACGGGTTGGGCAGCCCTGCTCTATAGCTAAAATCTTTAATTTAAAATGGAAAATATAAAGTCAAGCATATACAATATTTTCTTCTAAATTGCAGCTAACATACTTTTTTCAATATCTGGCTCATTTTTGCCTACGATTTTACAAAAAAATAAAAAAATAGTATTATGAGCTTTATATCTTATAATTCTAGCTAAAATTAATTCTCAGAACCATCTGGCCGACCTTGTAACAACTTGCAACCAGTTTCGAAACACAATTATGATGTAATTATTTTGTAAATAGTGCACGTAAAACGTTACTATATAACAAAATTTAAATTATTAAATACGATATTAACAAATAAGACGTTTTATACATAATTTAAATTCTTGCATATATAAATGATCCCCTACTATTAAAAAATATACGTCAAATAAAAGAATAAAATATTATGTGCATTATCCAGGAATTAGTTTATCGCGAAATTCGTATGACGCATAAATATTAAGTTCAAAAAAATATATTGTATCTAAATTTAAAATATGGGATAATAAACAGTTTTAAATACGTTACTTTAGTTTCCTTTAATAAAAAACTTTTATATATAATTATAACTTTAATATTTACTCAATGCCCCTAATTTTTTCCTGTAAATCTTTGAGATCATGCCCAATTAGTGCTTGACGACAGCATCGGAAGTCAATATTGATTCTATGGGCGAGCCGAACTTCATTTATATCACTACGCCGATGATGTAGTCCACTAAATTATTCACGATATTACAGTAAATTGCCATAACATAATGACAATTTTGGCAAATCGGCTATAAGCTTCGAATAAAATTACAATATTAACTTGATTTTAACATGTAGTAAATTATCTGCATGTTTATAACATCTGATATACAATAATCAGATGCGCAATGATATTCTGCACATTCCAATCGATTCTAACTGTTCTGAAATGGCAGAGTTGTAATTTTAAGTCTTTCTCGAAAGGCTACATGATTAGCCCCTCAAACGAAGCAAATTACATAGAAATATTTATTCGAAACTGAAAACCCAGAGGCACGATTACATAAAAATAAACACCGTTCTTACTGATACTGTTACCTTTTACATAGAAATTGACTGTTCCGTGCGCATTGATACAGTCACAAAAGTTGATAATACGCCGCTCCCATAGACTCAATACTGCCTTCCGATGCTGTCGTCAAGTATAGTTAAAATTATGGATAAAATATGGTGCAGCACATTCATAGAAATATAAATCCCATTAAAAAACATTTCATGTAAAAAATGTATCCAAGTCTCATGCCTCTTTATCCGTAAAAAGTTGAGATATGAGAGCCAAGTCTAGCGCCCTTAATTACTCTGACACTTATTCACAAATCACCCCAAGTCATTGTATCTTTAGTTAAAGAATATTTTGTGACTTGGCAATTACGCAGCATAAAGCAAGTCATTGTATCTTTAGTTAAAGAATATTTTCTGACTTGGCAATTACGCAGCATAAAAAAGTTACAACTCACAGCTTTACAACTTTACAATGTTATGTAAAATATTAAATATACTTTATTATTAGTAAATTATTTATTTATGTTAATTTAAAATTGCTTGTTGGGTGTATTCAAAGCCATCCTGGGTTACATGTAATTCATGGGCTTTGGGTTGGACAACCCTGGTGTAAGCTATACCATCTTGAAATATTGTCATAAAATGTTAAATAACTATGTAAGTTTATATTATATTTGTTGCTAGAACATTCTGCTTTCCTATTATTTAAAATTCTCAGAGTTTTTGAAATTTTGTGAAATTTGGAAATGAAATGGCATTCATATCAAGTACTATCTACCTTTAACAATTAATTCAGTTGTTCAAAACAAATTCAAATTAGATAGAGTAAACATTTATTTGTATGTAAGTATACAAATTTAAAGCACTTTAGATTTAGTCATCTTCAGCAGTGGTACAAGTTGAAGTAATTCTATTAAATATCACATAGAAAAACAACTTGCTTATTATCATATACGGATTAAAAACAGCTCACTTAGCAAGTTCTATATAAATTTATTGCAGTATAACGTTTTCGGACTGCATTTCAGTCCCTCTTCAGTACCGTTACACACAACTTTATATTATAAAATGGAACATTTTATAGACTTATTTCTGTTATTATTTTTATAATTCTTTAATGTTATGTAACTGCGCAGTTTGTATTAATTATTCTATTTTTTAAATTGTTCGTTCTATAAAATGTTCCATTTTATAATATAAAGTTGTGTGTAACGGTACTGAAGAGGGACTGAAATGCAGTCCGAAAACGTTATACTGCAATAAATTTATATAGAACTTGCTAAGTGAGCTGTTTTTAATCTGTATATGAAGTAATTCTAATATAATAACAAAGTACAGAACATTAAAAGAATAGTATTGTGCTTGAAGGTCTTTTAAAAATTTAAAACATCAATAAAGGGGTAACATAATCAATAAATCAATATCAATAAAGGGATAACATTTCAGCTTGTTTTGAATAATTGAATGAAATGGCATGTTTGTAAATATGAAAATTTGTAAATGGAATGTTCAATAGAAAGACATCTGTATTTGATTTTAAAAATAGTAAATTTTATTCAGTTTTTTTCTTTAAATATTTTCAATTGATATTTTTCTGAAAATATATCTTATGGATTAATCAAAGCATTACTATACAGTTAACATAAATGATGATGAATAAGAAAAATAAATCATATTGATAAGAGCGATTTCAATTTACATCAAAATAAGGAATTTCCAAAAGCAATATTCACTATCAGAATAAGATCTATTCTCTCTATTTTTCATCTTCATGTGTGTGTTTAGAAATATATTTTCTTAATATTGTAAATAGATTTTGAATTTATTTTCTTTCAGGTATTGACAATTGGTCATGCAGCTAGAGTTTGTGGACATCGTTTCCGAATTAATGATATCACTTGCCATCCTGTTCTTCCTTTACTTCTAACTACATCACATCATAATTTACCAAACCAAGGTTTAACACCAGTATCACCAGAAAATCAACCATCAGGTTCATGTTGTTTTAGTAGTTCACTACCAAGTGGTTTCTGTAGTGAATTAATTTTATGGAAAGTAGATGCTGTTGGTCCTCTTTCTAAATCTGGTGGAATTACTGAATTAGCAAGACTTAATTCTCCTAAAATATCAGCTTTTGCTAATGTTGCATGGATTCCTACTTTACTTCCTAGGTTTGTTTTAATCATATATGTATTTTTTAATATTAATTTATGAATTAAAATATTTCAAAGTTCACTGAAGGATATAAAAATAATAATAATAATAATCTCTATATAATTTTGCATAAATTTTAATAAACAGGATAATCATACAATTATAATTAATCTCTTAAAATATTTTTTTTTTCCTTACTGGACAAAGTCAGATATGACTAAATTAAAGTATAAAATACTTTAAATAAATTTAATGCAAAATAATGTAATTATATTTATTATTATTTATAGTATTGAATTTGGATATTTGTTAGATGATAAAATGAGCATTTTCTCATTATGTAGATTTGGATTTTATAAAAATTAATTTATATAAAATGAAACATATTTTTGTTACAAATGAAATAATAATCTTTTGTTGTATTAACTATTCAAAATTTTATTATTATTTTAATCTAGTAAATATTTGTTATAAAAATATACTTTGCAATATTAATTATAATTATTTTCATTATTGGTATTTTTTTTAATCATGTTTTTATGAAGTTAGAAAAGAGTTATCTAAAATATTTAATTTAAAATTATAATTTTTAAATTATAATATGCATTATAATGTCATTTTGAACTATCAGTGCCATTGTTAAGCTATAACATCAATTGGACCATCATTGCCACTGTTAAAAACTTTTACAGCAGGAAATTTTACTATAATATCTAGAAGGGTTCGGTACATCTGAATTGAAAATAAAGAGTTTGGCCAAGTCACTACCAAAGAGACTGCTTTATGACACTGGAATTCTAAGTTTTATTGCATACTGGAACCGACAGTTTGGTCAGGTGCGGGCTAACAAAGGGCCTGGCAGCCTGCTTTTGTCTTCGAGAGAGAGAGGCTTGGTGGAGTGACACTCCAAATTTTAGCAAGGAAGACTGCTTCAAAATGTACCTGTAGTGTTTCATTTTTTTTCGTCTTTTAATAAAGTTATTGTTTGTAATTAATAATAAGCTTGTGACAATTTATTTTGGCCACCCTACATTACAGCTTATTATTATTATTTGGTGGCAGCGACAGGATCGACTAGATCCGGGGTTTGTGAGTTCCAAGATCATCAATCCAAGAAAATCATTGTGATTGTCGTCGAATGGGTAAGTACTTAAACCCGTTTTTTGAAGTGTTGTGGCTAAAATGATATACATAAGACACATTCATAATATTCATAAGACATTTCGGTATTCATAAGACACGTTCAGTTATTGTACATAAGTACAGAATTATAGTATGTCAGTACAAATAAAGATTGGTCATTAATAATAAAGAGCTAGGTCTGTAAAAGTAAATATGGCATTTCTGGGAAGGGCTAAGAAAGATGATCTTCGATCTTTGGCAGAAGAGCTAGGAGAAGTTGTGAAAGAAGAATTTAAACTAATACAATTAAAAAACCTTATATTAAAAATTAAGCATTATGAAAAAGAATTTGTGAAAGGTCTTCTTGAAACGATAATAAGCACAAAAAAAGAAGAAAGGAAAGCTATGAGAAAAGAAAAAGAAAGGCAAAATAGGTTAAAAAGAGAAAAGAGGAAAGGCAAGATAGGCTAAAAAGAGAGGAGAGGAAATTTAAATTAGAAAAACTAAAACTAGAGGCCGTGAATTGGTCCATGACCTTTGAGATGACAGATAGGGAAAGTTGTGGTATGGCTAGTCACCCTTATGAATTACTGAAACTAATTCAAAGGTTTGATCCAAGAGAAGGAGACATCAGTCTCTATCTTGTATTATTCGAAAGACAAGCCAAAAGAGCCCCCATGTATAGCCAAAAGAATAGGTATCATATTTATTATTGCTATTACTGACTGACATTGTTCAATTAATTGCTAGGGAACTGAAGGAAAGGGTGGAAGACTATGATCACATAAAGACTCTATTACTTAAAAGATTTAAACTTAGCCCAGAAACCTTTAGGTAGAAATTTGTGCACCACCAAAAAATGGGGAAAGCTCATGGTGAGACTTTGTTTTCGAATTAAGAAACTACTTTGAAGAGTGGATAACAGGCCTGAAAATTACAGATTTTGAAGCAATAAAGGATTTAATGGTTGCCAATCAATTAAAGCGATGTAAGGAAGCATTTCTTATGACATAAGGAAGCATTTCATAGATGAATGGGTGAGCATCACTTTGGCCAGCCAATTAGCAGACATGCTGGACAAATATGAATCAGTAAGAGGATATAAAAAGGTGTATGTGAAATCAGGCATGGAAGGAAAAAAATCCGAGGAGTGAGGTCACAAAAATATCAGAGGGGAATTGTAGAAATGCTCAAAATTCCTCAGAGCAAACCCAAAAATATTTTGGGAAGCCAGAGGCGTCAAGAACTTCATCGTAAAATGAGAAATATGATAAGTGGAGGCCAATGTTGCGAATGTGGATCAACTAATCATTTAAGACCACAATGTCCGAAAGTTGCAAGTAGAGGCGTAACGCCCTCAGCTATAAACAATGTAGGTGAGGAATTAAAGGAAGATGAATTGTTGTCCCCTTATACCATTATGGCTGAAGTAATGGAATTTCTCTGCCTGTACTGCATGATTCCGGAGCCACCATAGACCTTATCTGCCAAAAATACATAACTCCAGAAATGTTAACAGAAGAAACTGTGTGGGTGAAGCAACCATTTGACTTAGGTCAAACTTACTTACCTCTAGCTCATGTGGAACTTTCAGGTGACTTTGGCAAGGTAGTGATCAAGGCTGCCATTATTGGAAATGAAATAGATCAAAAGAAATACTTATTAGGAAATCGCACAGCTGCTCTGTTATCTGAATCAAAGAAAGGACTCCCTTTCCCCTGTATGTTAAATGCAGTTCAGATTAGAGGTCAGAAGTGTCGGGAATCTCCGAGTGCAGAATCGGCGAATGGAGAAAGACCAGAAATCAATATAATCCCAGAACCACACAATTTAAGGATTGATAAAATGGAACAAGCCAAGACTGAGGACAGAATTTCTGTGGATTCAAATAAATCAGAAATCGATAGTTAAGATCTAAAATTATTACCGATCATGGAAGAGCGAGAAGGAGCACTTTTGCTGGGTCAAGGTCAATCCAGAGAAATTTTCCAAAACACAAAGAAATAGCAAAGAAACTAAACAAATTTTTGAACTAATAAAAAATTCTTCTCAGATTAACGAAACCAAGGAATTGTATATAATAAAAAATCAACTGTTATTTAAACAAAAACTCAATTGCACAGGAGAAGAACGACTCCTGCTAGTAGTTGAAAGAAGAGTATAGAGATGAAATAAAAAGATTGTACCATGAGAGAACTATGGCACATTTGGGAGTAATGAAAACTAAAGATAGTTTGGCTAGAATATTCTTTTGGCCAAATTGTTATAAAGAGGTTGAAAATTATGTGATAAGTGATATTTGTCAAAGAATTGGAAAATCATGGAATAGAACAAAAGCGCACTTAAAATTAGTGCCAGTGATTGAAGAAGTGTTTTCTAAAATAAACATCGATGTGTGTGGGCCTTTGCCGATTACACCGAGCAGCAAGAGGTACTTAATAACGGCTATTTGTTTATCTTCAAAATACTCGGATGCAGTCCCTGTGGCTGACATAGGATCGATCTCAGTTACCAATGCACTGTTACAAATGTTCAGTAGAATGGGATTTCCCAAGGATATACAATGTGATCAAAGAACTTCGTTTATGAGTGTATTGGCTATGGAATTTTTCAAACGCTTTGGAATTAAGGTGAGCCACAGTTCAGTTCATCACCCACAATCTAATGCCATTGAGCGATTTCATTGCACAATCAAATGCATATTGCAAGTTTTATGCATAGAGGTGGCTTCCGATTGGGAACGCCAGTTACCTTCTGCTTTATTTGCTCTACGAACAGTAGTGCACGAGAGTACTGGGTTCACCCCAGCCGAATTGGTTTACGGAAAGAACTTATGGACTCCTATGACCTTATTCTATGAGCATTGGGTGTGCCCGAGAAAGAAGAAACTCCTGCAACTTAATATGTATTTAAACTCATTAATCGACTAAAATGAAGCCAAGAACTAGTGATAGATAACATGGAAGAGCAACAACTCAGAAGGAAAAAGTGGTATGACAATAAGGCGATCAAAAGAGAATTTAAAGGAGGAGATCTTGTGTTGGTTTTAGCAATTTTGAAACCTAATAAGGTAGCTGTAAACTGGATCAAGCCAGACATTGTAATGAAAAAACTTTGAGACAAATTATATATAGTGTGCCAGGGAGAAGAGAAAAATCTCAAATTTATCATGTCATCGTGATAAAACCTTATGATAAGAGGCCGGAATCTGTAAATTTTTTGGATTATTATGCCATTTAGCATATTCTTTAGTATAATTCCTCCATTTTTGATATGTAATAATATAGACACAGAAAATTAGGCAAATTTTATTATAAATCTAGTATAATAAATAATGAATTAGTCTCATTATAACTCAAAAATGAAAAAAAATTTAATAGCAGAAATTAAGATACTCTTTATACATAAACTTCTGAAACAAAAATTCATTTCAATACAATATTTTTAATTTAAAATTCCATTTTTTTTATAATATGCAACAACCTTAAGTGGGCCAGCCATAAATGCATCAAAAATCAACATAAATATCATCATTTATATTTAAGATAATATTTATGTTGATTTTTGATGGATTTACTGCTAGCCCATTTAAGGTTGTTACATATTATAAAATATAACTTTAACTTAGAATTGATATTTATAAAAACCATATTATAACTGCTTTGAATTTCAAAAATATTGTATTTTCTGATTGATTGCAGGTACTACTTTATAAATAATGTGCAATATAAAATTTTTGTGATTTATTAAATGCCGAAATCATATAGAAAAGGCATTAATTCATATTTTTCTTTTATATAATGAGTACTGAAATTTTTTAAATTTTGCATAACTAAATTATGCTGTTAACTATAAAAAAATATAATAAATTAATAAATTATTGTATCAAGGTTGTAATACATGATGGAGACTTGCTATCCCAATATTTCTGATAAATTTTATGTGATATTTCTTTATCATATAATTGAATAAATATAAGAAAAATGTTTTATAATGAAAAATTGAAGACATATAATTTTTTTAAATTTAAGTAATATTAATGCCTGTAATATAATGAATAAATGAAGTGATATTTAAATATAGTGATGAATGGTTTAAAATAATCCCAGAATTCTGGAATTTTAAGTCACTTAATTTCAGAATCAGGATTGTCTAAAATCATCCAGGATCCTGATATTTGAAATCTTGGGATAGAAACTGCTAATAACAACAGATTGTTGCTCACTACAGTCTCTCAAAAATATTGTTTGAACTCATGCACAAGATCTCCATTTAAGGATAGGAAGTTTTTATTGAGATATTTCATCAATTTTTTATTTGTTTGCAAATGCTAATGTTACTGCTATCTCTGTTTTCATTCTTTTACTGTATAAGGAGTGATCGAAAAGTTCATATAATGGCACTCATGTCAATAAACTGTGACACTTAGCAGAAAGGTTATTTTGTCATGTGGTAATTCAATTATTGAACTTCCATTTCAGTTTATCATCATAAAGGTATCTTTGGATTTTTGTTTTGTGATAGTTTTAGTAAAAAATGGCTTCTCCATGACAACCACCATGCCACATTACTTTGCCAAATTAAAGAATTTTTGGAAAATGACTGCATTCATTTGGTACTGCAACTCCCATATTTCTGTTTTGGGACTGGCTGACTTTTGGCTCTTCTCAAAACTAAAAGCCACTATGAAAGATAAAAGATTCAATAGCTTGGACAGCATCAAAACTAATGTGAAAACCTGATTACAAGCCATATTGAAAACCATGGCAGGCTTATTAGAACTGAATCAGTATTAGAAGCACTACACAGCAGGTGCATAAAACTAATTTTATTGCTAAAAGCTAAAGTTTTCGATGTAGTTTTACATCCTCTTCAGGCACAAACAGAATAGAACTTCAGGCACAAACAGTTCTATTCTGTTTGTGCCTGAAGAGGATGTAAAATTACATCGAAAACGTTAGCTTTTAGCAATAAAATTAGTTTTATGCACCTGCTGTGTAGTGCTTCTAATATTGATTAAGTTTGAAGTAATAACAAGGCAGTTTCCTTTGTTTATTAATTATGGAGGCTTATTAGAATGTGTGTGAATGCCTAAGGGCAGTACTTTGAAGGTGATTGGAACTATTTTAGTATGAAAGTGTCAAAAATAAAGTATCTAATTATTATATGAACTTTTTGATCACTCCTTGTATATATATAGTAATCAAATAACTTGTATTATATATGTTAATCTGTTTATTTTAATAAATACTTTATTTTTATTATATTTGCAAAGTCGCGGATTTTAACGACTGCAATACTATTAATTATAAACTAACCTAACGGTCTAACAACTCTGCAATCCAGAGTTCGGCCTGAGCTCAGGTTTATTTCTAACTCTAACTTAAAGTTAATTAACTCCAAAACAATCTAACAACAGTTAACGTCTAACCGACGAAATCAAACCGGAAATCAGAACTTACAACTAAAGTATCGATTAAGTGTTAGATTGAAAATAACAAACGGAGGTTAGAAACTTATACTAATAAATTAAATAAATTCTCAAACAAGTTAAATAACAAAAAATATAAAATTTATCAGACTCAGAACACTTAGTGTTCTGAGTCTTAAAAAAGTGTTAATAAATGCTTTATTGGAACTATAATAAAGCAACAATCAACAAAACTGGTTTAATCCAACTCAAATATCAACAATCAATTATTTACACAAAGGAAACCTTAAATACTAATTAAATCTACTACCTCCACCATCGATACAAACTTCAAACAATCGTCGATCTTTAGAACCTTAAATACTACTAAAATTCTACCACTTCCACCACTGATACAAACTTCAAGCAATCGTCGATCTTTACAAGAAACTCAAATGTCACTTAGCCAACCTTACGTTGATACAACACCTCTCTTATTCGTCAGCTTTTATATCCGAGTGACGTACAGTTCCGTGTAGCTTCATTTACGTAAATATACGTAACAAGTTTAAATTGATTAGTCTACAGAGTTATTCATTCATGTCATCCTCTTTACAATTCATTTATATACTGAACAAAACATCGATATGGATCATTCTTACATTCTCATATTGGACCAGTGGAAAAATTAGTTAGATAAGATGACATCATTAACCGAGACAGCTCTTCCAGAGGACAGTTCCTGATTCCGTATCACCTGACCGCTAACCATGACGGAGAAGGTAGAAGTAAGTTAACTCGTAAACTAAATATAATACGTTAGATAATAAGAAAATAATGATAAATAATAAAAGTGCGTATAAAATAAAATAGGACAGATCATTAACTTCCTCACACAACATTCAATCATTTTATTTAAATTCCTGAGTATTAACATAGTTATCTTTAATCTCTCATATTTCCAACATTGCTTTGTAAGTGTCACTTACTTTACATGCCTTTATTAAATTTTTGGTTATTATTTTAAAAAATTTGCATTTGGTTTGAGTGCAATAAATTATTACACCTGGTATTAGATAACTTGACTTAATTATCTCTGCTCAATAGTTAAATTGTATCTAAAGCTAACCATTTCGATCCCATACTAGGTTAAAATCAAATTCTTCAAGCATGCCTTGCTTCTATATTTAATAAAATGGTTGAGTTTGAGATCTTTGTTATGGGAGTTCAGCATCTTGAAACATCAGATATAACTTTCAGATCAAGTTTGTTGACATATGGGGTTCTTATTATTTGGGCAACTAAAGCATATATGGCATTAAACTTGATTTGGAAGGCAACAGAATCAACTTTTGAAATGGTATCCTAATATTGAATAAGCTATGAAGAAAAGGAAAACTTTTTTCAAAATTCCTTTTATTGTTTTGTTAACAGCTTCTGTCCATGAATTTCTTATAATCTTTGCTCTATATAAAATATTGAAGCCCTTCCAAAAGTCCTTCATATCTTTTTCTTGTTAAATTTTACATTGCTTTTCATCTTACTGGATACTAAGGAGTAAGAATTTCAATGCCCATCATATACTATCTATACCAGTAGGTGAAGTCTTCCTTTCTTGTTTTATGTTGCTTTTTTGTTGGAGGTAACTTAATAGGGAGGATATTCCAACACTCATCATAGACTACTAATAACTGTAGTAGGTTGATTATGAGATTATGAATCGATTCAACAGGCTATGTTAAAACCTCCTTGAAGAAATCTGAGATATGGAACCTGGAACTGAACCCACATTTATCAGTATGAAGTGCAAGACAATTCTCTGTGATCAACTTGTGTTTTTATTCAAAATCAATGGAATGGGGTTTGTATTTTCATCTAAAAGCCAAGTTTAAGCTTAAGCCTGAGAGTACAATTTATATTATTATAATTTATCATACCAATTTATTGATAACATAAAAGCACTATAATAGAATGTACAGGTTAATTTGCTCACTTTGATTAATAAATTGGGTCTGGGACAATGACATAAATGTGGAACTATTGTCCCACATTTACATCATTGCACTAGACCCCAGCTAATTCTGGAGCTAACTCTATCTTATTCCTATATAATCTTCATTATATGCAGAAATAAAGTAAATTCCTGTTTGGACAAAATGTGAAGGCTTAGCTTTATCATTACATAAAATATCATATACTGTCTGTTGTCTGCTTCTTTTTTTTTTTTTTTTTTTTTTTTTTTTTTTTTTTTTTTTTTTTTTTTTTTTTTTTTTTTTTTTTTTTTTTTTTTTTTTTTTTTTTTTTTTTTTTATTGAATGAAGAATAATATGATATTGGTCTTATAAAAGAAGACTAGGAATTGGGTATAAGGGGTATATTAATAGGATTGTTGCTTTAAACATCAGAACATTGTTTAGATGTGAGATTTTTATAAATTCTATTTATAAATTTTGACGAGTATCTGTTGGCCTAAGCTTACATGAGGATGATTATTTAAATACGCTCATAAATTTTAAAATATAACATAATTTATCCATTCCATTTATCAATGTATGCATTCATATATATCAAATTTGAGCATTGTTGGAATTGCATAGCTTTTCAATTTATGCAAAAATATTGGGATGATTTAACTTATTAAGTGTGAGACCAACTATATTATAATGAATATTAATTTATATATAATAATTGTAATATAGAAAATGTAAATGTTGATTTAAAAACAATTAAAATACTTTTCAGGACTCAATGCAATGTTTTTTTGATGTAATGATAATACTTTAAAATCAGATTTATTACAAAGAAAATTTGTTTATACTATGTGAAAGGATTTTTTAAATGCACTAATTTTTCTGAAATTTATTTTGAATTTTTTCTGAATTTTTTGTAAAAATGAAAAATATAATTAAATTTTAATGGTATTTTTTATATAAATAGGCTTAATTTTTATAAGACATTGCATTATTTTAATAAGGATATTGTAAATAGAAATTGATAATGATCTATAGCAAAAGACATATTTAAAATACTTCCAATGAAAAATTTAATACAGTGAAAACTGACTTCACAACCATCTGTATAAGAAGATCACCTGATGTGACAACCATGATTTTATGGAAACTAAATTTTTTCTCATAAAAATAATGCTATTTGACCCTCCATAAGACAACCACCTCCCTAATGTGATCACAACCATCATTTTTATAAACCAAACTTAAAGTGAAACCGTCTATGATGACCATAATTTTTTAACATCACTACTAATTGTCTGTTTTTATTGCTTGTATCAATACCATTTTCTTTTAAACTTAAATTTCATTTAAGACAAACCACTACAATTGAAAAAATTGCACCATATAAATTTTTCCCCATCATTCATATGACGAGAATGATATAGAGTGCTGGAATAATGAAATCACAGTGTCATTTCTACTTTAATGCAATATCTTTTTAATATGCACATTTCTTAGATTTGTATCTATGATATGATAATTAAATTTTGTATAAAAAAAACGTTAAAAATCTAAGAAATCATAACTTGAATGACTATGGCGAAATGATATAGGGGAAACAGGGAAAGTGAAAACAATCAGCCACCACATCTGGACATTTGTGTTCTACACAAGTATATTAATTTAATCAAATGTAATCTCATACACGTGTGATGCTATCATTGCACTTTGGTTGTTGAAACATGGCTAAACAGAAAGTTAATGCCTTGAATTTAGAACAGTGAATAAAAACCATTTAAGACAGTAAGAAAGGTCTTTCTGAATGAGCATTAGCAGAAAAATTTAACATGGAGAAAACACAGATCCACAAAATATTGTTTCAAAAAGAAATTCTGACTAAATAGAGAAACAACAGAAATTGCAACCTTAAGCAAATAACACCCTGAAAAAACATATTGAAGAATTAAACTAGCATCAACAATAGAAAATAATAAAAAATTGTCATCTCAATTAAACGATATCAAACACTGCTTTGCTGTAGAAATTATAAAAAATAAAAGTAAAATTATAAAACATATACTATCAATAACAAAACACTATTGATAGTTTTTTCCATACTAATTAAATATGTTGTGTTTTTGAATAAATGATAAACTGTCTTATAAATTGTAACAAAACATATGTTTCGATTTTATTAAAGTGTAATCATTTTTTTTCATTTAAATATGCTATATTTTAATTAACCTGTATAAGCCGACCACCTGTATAAATGTCCAGTTTTGATTGGAACAGGATGTGGTCGCCTTATACAGGTTCTACTGTAAATGTCTCTCTATGTTGTCTTCAACTATAGAAACAATATATAACTATCAGTAAACTTAAGTGTTTTATTTATAGATATAGATTATTATCAATTATTTATTATCAATTAATCAGAAATTAATTAAATAATTTTACATATTTACCTTCATGTCAGTATATTATTAATTTTGTTTCATTTTATTTTTTCTTGTATAGTACCACACTAGGTGGAATTTCCAATTCTCCAAGTGCCTGCTTTGTAGCATCTGATGGTCATCAATTAAGGGTGTATCAAGCTGTTATTGATGCTAGAACATTATTAGCTGAGATGTCTTCTGCAAAAAGAAAGAAAACTGAATTTGTATGTTAAAAAAATTATTTATTCTTAAATTCAGAATTTAATATTTTTTATATTTTAATTTGCTGTCATTCTGTTTTTAATTTTTTCATTCCACAATGCTAAAATTTTAGTCCTATTTATTTCTTGTAAAGCTGTAGCACTAAATCTTGTCAGGAAATTAATATTCTAATTGCTTATTTTATCATCATTTCAGCAGTGTGATTTCATTCCTTCTGAAATTTTTACTGTAGTATAGTGAGGCCATCTGCTATTGTTAGATGAAGTTTTATCACATATTTTTTGATAAATAGACAAATTAACAGAAGAAAGAAAAATAATGAATATTAACATTTCTAGCCACGTATTTATCGACTACGCCATCTGCGCTATGCATTTAATTTATGATAACCTCTAAAATTTTTTCATTATATAATATTTTTGTTAGAACTGTAAAATTATTTAATAATGTATAAAATCTTCCACTTATAAATTAGGAATATACTTAAAATGACAATCTCTATGTTCAAAGTGGAAAACACTTTATTATTATTTATAGGAGTACTTTCAATTTTATAAAGGCCCATTCCCACATGCAATTTGCAGTCATTTGATTGTTTGGTCAACTGATCATCTCCCTGCGCCACATAAGCAATTAAACACTTAACCGATCGAGACGTGCGCACACATGCAATTAATAGTTGGCCGACAACTCATTTTCTAGATCAGTTATACAAATTTTCTATCATAGTTTGGCAAACTTCTGTCTGAAGTTGAGCCATTAAATTCCTATCAGAATGTTTTTTCATAATTAATTTAATTTCAGATTTAAAAATTATACATTTTTGGTTATACCATAACAATTTTAATGATATATCTAAATAAAACAAAATTTATGAAACATAATTTGAATAAACAACATGATACTGATATAGAGATACAAATATTTCTTTTTTGAGAGAGTCATAAAGATTTAGGAATTATTTCAGATGCAAAATTAAGTTTCAAATCTTAAATTATTTAATAAAAAAATTATATAGAAAACTGGTTTTACTTGGAGATATTTGAAATATATTTCTGATCTAATATATAAAGCCTGGCTGAATGCAGAAATAATAAGTATTGTGTCTTATAGTTGATTATTTATGCAGCAACATCTAAGACATATTTAGAAAAATTTAAGTAAAAGCTATCAATATTCATTTAAACAAATTATAATATTAAATTTATTACTAAATTGTAGTGGATGGAGAACAAAGAGACAAAGGAAATAAACACATTCTCAAAAGTTTAATTGGAATATTAATCCCCCTTTAAGCTGGTCTAAATATTTCACAATTATCTGCTAATGTAGTTCATGTCCTCATGCATCCCACCTGTGGAGTTCAGGTGTCTGTATCCCGACAATACCTTTCAAGTTTTTTTTTTCTATGTTGTCAAGTTATATCAAGTTTCTACTTTAGTTTGGCAAACTTCTGTCCAAAGTTGAGCGATTAAATTCATATCAGAATATTCTTTTATGATTTTATTATATCAGTCTGGTTTATAAGTCTGATATAATACTAATTTACACTGAAATACTATAATACTAATACTACACTGAACTGTTTTATAAATATTTTGGTCCAGTCATCGATATCTGTTTCCTCTAACTATTAAATACGATGTATTCAGTGTGTATTTTTTTATGCTTATATAATTAAATATTAATGTATTTAATAAGAATATTCATTTTTACAGATATTATAAATATGAAACTAGTTTAATGTTTTACTTATTTATTTATTTAGCCCTCCAAAAACTCAAAAGCAAATGACAATTTTTCATCCAGATTTATTTGTACTGGTTTGTACAACTGTTTGGCTGCAAGTGGGCCCAGTCTGGTACAAAGGTATATGTCACAGCCTAGTTGGATGACTGTTTAATTTGGGACAGGTCACAAACTGTTTAATCTGCTAACAAAAGAGTTGCTAGTTGGCGCAGTCTCATAGAAGTCATTTGTTGTCACTCTTGCAATTAAATATTGGGTTGTTCGATAATTAATGTCGTTTTTTTTTCATAGGTGGCGTGAACTGCATATTTCATGTAGTAGTGATTGCGTGGCCTACATTATTATAAACTGTTTTAAAGATTAGACTTGAGACTATCTTCAGTCAAAAACTGAGCGTCATTAGTAAAAAACAAGTTGGTTAAAATTAAGTTGAAAATGGACAATCAAAGAGAGCATTATCGGCATATTTTATTGTTTTACTTCCGAAAGGGCAAAAATGCGGTGCAAGCTCGGAAGAAATTATGTGAAGTTTATGGTGAGGACTGCCTTACTGAACGCCAGTGTCAGCGTTGGTTTGCTCGCTTTCGCTCTGGAAATTTTAATGTGCAAGATGCACCACATACTGGTCGTCCAACCACTACTGATGACGACAAAATAAAGGCGTTAATCGAAACTAACCGGCGTATGACAACTCGAGAGATAGCAGAGAAACTCGACATATCGAATTCAACAGTTTACTTGCACTTACAACAGCTTGGTTACATAAACAAACTGGATGTTTGGGTTCATGCAATTATCCCCCACATGCAATACACCCATGCATACACCCACATGCAATTATCAGTTAACTTACTGATAATTGCATGTGGGTGTGGGGCCAAAGTCAACAAACAAAATTAAAATATAGAACATTTTTTGGAACAAAATTACATGTTGTTTAAATTTAAACTTAAATATTTAGAACGAACAAATAACTCGAATTATTAAGTTTCTGTACATGTTACATATTAATCAATTAGTTATAAAACATTAGGTGCAACAAAATAAAATGCAAATAAATACAATAAATTATGATAGATGCAAATTGATATAGGTTATATAAGCCATTGAGGCGGTATATTAATAGGGTGGTTATCATTTATGACATGGGTCTTTTTATTATATTCTTCGATGACGATGGCTTCAGTGATTCTAATATCTTCTGCTTTGTATATCTGTCTGACAATGCACGCTTGACTCCCGTCGATGCTAATGTCATAGTGGTAAAAATGCTTGACGAGCGCTGTATGGAAGTTTGCCTTTTCTTTGTTGCTTTGGTGCTCCTTTAAACCGGTGTTTAAAGACCTAGTAGTACTACCCACGTATATTTCGGACCTATTAAGATCGTTGTTATAAATGGTAATGATATACACATCAGTGCGCTTAGATGGCGGTATCAACAACTTAATGTTCTTTATATATATCTAAAGAACATTAAGCCACTGATACCGCCATCTAAGCGCACTGGTGTATATATCATCTCCATTTATAACGACGATCTTAATAGGTCTGAAATATACGTGGATAGTACTACTAGGTCTTTAGACACCCGTTTAAAGGAGCACCAAAGCTGCCATCTAAGCGCACTGGTGTATATATCATCTCCATTTATAACAACGATCTTAATAGGTCCGAAATATACGTGGATAGTACTACTAGGTCTTTAGACACCCGTTTAAAGGAGCACCAAAGCAACATAGAAAAGGTGAACTTCCATACAGCACTCGTCAAGCATTTTTACCACTATGACATCAGCATTGACTGGAGTCAAGTGTGCATTATTATATAACCTATATCAATTCGCATCTACCATAATTTATTGTATTTATTTGCATTTTATTTTGTTGCACCTAATATTTTATAACTAATTGATTAAAATATAATGTGTATAGAGACTTAATAATTCGACTTATTTGTTTGTTCTAAATATTTAAGTTTAAATTTAAATAACATTCTGTAATTTTGTCCCAAAAAACGTTCTATATTCTAATTTTGTTTGCTGATGATGAGTTTAAAAAATTGAAAGTATTCCTGTAAATAATAATAAAGCATTTTCCACTTTGAACCTAGAGCTTGTCATTTTAAGTATATTCCTTATTTAATATTTTGCAAATAGTTTTTTACCTCAAACTATATTTTATGATGATGATTTTTACATCATATATAAGAAAAATATAAAATTCTAAAAATATCTGATATGATATATATTTTTTTGTAAAACATTTGAACTTTTACTACTGTTGACAACACTTATAGCTATGCTTCTTTTTTCTTTTAAGACTCAACACTTCAAACTATCAGTTGCATATATAACAAGAGAGAAGATCTGCAATAAATGATTTATAAGTTAAAATAGACTCAAAAATATAAACAATATTTACTATTTATATATATTATATGATTATTCAAAAAATTTTATAGTCAAGCAATAAATAAATTATATTTAAAAAATATTCCGTGTGATTTATAAATCATATGAAATTTAGATTAATTATTAAATTTAAAAACTAAGAAAATATTCCTGTATATATATATTTTTAAATCCTAGAATATTTTTCATATGAAATGAACAGCAATTAATTTATGAATGTTTGTTTGATCTGTTTTAATAATTATTAAATGAATGAAACACGCTGAATGAACTGTATTTCTTGTTGAATGTTGCATTATATTAAATTACTTACACTGTGAAACTTTTAATAACTTGAAAACAATAATGTAACTATTATTAAGTTTGGCAAAACAGGTCTACATTTATTATGTGAATCGGAGAAAAAACAGGAAATTTATGTCTAAGTGAATAATTATTGAATAGTTTATTGCAGTGCTTCTCAAAGTGTGAGTCGCGACCCCATATGGGGTCGCGTAACTAAATTTGGGATCGCAGAAATTTTAGCCAATATTTTAATTAGTATTCCTAGTTCATATACCTCTATACCCAGGGTCGCGAAAATATTTGCTAGGGTAAAAGGGGTCGCCAAATGAAAAAGTTTGAGAACGCTGGTTATTGGATCCATTTGTGAAAATGGTCTAAATTTAGATACAGTAGATTCCAGATTAACCAGGATAAGTGGGAAATTAATTTTTCTCAGATAATCCGCAAAATACTCAAAAAGTTATTGATAATATATATTTAATATTAAAAATAAATTGCATAATACAAATAATATTCAAATATTCTATTATATTATATAACAATATTTTTATTCCTGATTGTGTCATTTTCTGATTACTTATACCTAAAAAGTATAGAAAAATGCCTATTATTCAGGTATTATTATTCACAAAATTTGCTACTTTGCTATTATGACTATGATAGTGATATTTTAAAATTTACCTATTTCTGATAAGAAAACGGACGAATTTGAATCTTTTTGTTCACATAAAGTCAGAAAAAACCAAGATATGAATCAAAATTAACATGTAAACAAATACTACAGTTATACAAATAAAGTTTGGTTCTCACTTCCGGAAACAGACGACGAATTTTAATGTTCTGTTACTGTTCCGTTGACACTGTTGTTGGTTCTCACTTAAGGAAATTCAGTTTTCGAATTGACACTGCGAAGTATACTATCAATAGTATCATATCAATGTATACTAATACACGGCGAATTCTGTTCACCACATATTAGTATACACTGATATGCAATTCTAAATAGAAAATGGTGCCAAAGAAAAATATCATTGTATTATTGATATATTTCTTTTGTTTACTTGTTTTAATGATGGAAAAGTTCAAAATTGTACAAAACAACAATTTTAGTTAAAAAAATTTTTAAAAGATTGTAAATTTCGATTTAGTGATGATTTATTACCATATATTTAGTTTCTGGTTGAAAAAATAAAATAGTATACCATAATTACTCATAAATATTTTTCTTTATCTTTATGCTTTTTTGAGTTTTATTTTCAGCAGCCATTATGTTTAAATTGAATGCTTTGCTAATAGTAACAATGTGTCTTCATTCTTAAGCTGCTTCCCATTGGTCAACTTTTTGCAGTTCCATAAACTTTTGCAGAACGGTATCTTCAAATTTCTGAAGTTTGTATTCCGTTGTGTTTCCATCGTCGTCGATGGCAAAACTAACGTCATTTTGTCATTCCGTTGACAATTCCATTGTCGTTTTGTCGCATGATCGTTGGTCGTATGTGAGAGAATCAGGCCTAAGTCTTGATGCCATTTCAGAAAAATACAGATATGATTCACTTAGACTTTTACTTTTACTTTCAAGCCTACAATTCACTTTAGCTAGAACTAAACTGAATTGTAGGCTTAAGACCACGTATTTATACTAGTATTTTATTACTGAAAAGTTCTAGAAGGTTCTATAGTCATCTAGAAAGTTCCAGAATTTACTCCAAATTTATGCAGCACTGAATCCATCTAGAATAGATGCATGTTCCGGAAAATGGGTAAATTTCAAAGTATCGTTGTCCTGGTCACAAAAGCAAAGTTGTAAGAATAAGAGACATTAAGGAACAAAAAATTAATTACTATTTGTTCACTGTGTTATTAATTGAAAAGGAAACAAGAAATTTGTTTATTTGCAATAAGAAATTATTGGAAATTTTTATATTTTTTAATTTTATTCTATTTTTTGTCTAAAATTTACTGTAATAAAGAAACAAATCTGGAGCGTTTAAAAATCTTTCGGATATTGCATCACTAATTAAACATCTCTTCCGGGTTGATTAATAACCGGGATATCCGCATTCTGACTAATCTAAACCCGTATAATCGGGAGTTTACTGTAAACATATATTGAATTTCCTTAAATAATTAGAGATTAATTTGAGGCTTCAATTAAAACTATGCAAATTTTTATAGATAACATAAAAAAAATCAAATTATTTTTATTTCCCTCACTTTTACATCGAAATTTTTTAAATACTGTATTTATAGTTTTTTGAAATATAAATTGTTAAGTAAATCTTCGATTTTGATCCTTTCTATTCCTAAACAGAATTAAAACATATATGAATTAGTTCTGTCCATCCGTTAGCATAATAACGCGAATAAATGTTATTCTATTTGGAAAAAATTTATGTACTAATATTGAACCCATTGGAGAATCAAACTTATTGAAAATAATCAGTATTAATTCAATATTATTGCCGTAAAATAAGAGAAACAAATATTTATATATATTTTGTACGATAACTCTCAAATTTTTCCCGATCTGAATGAAATATATATACAGCAAATCCTTGCCGAACACGGCGGTTACGTCATTAATACATTGCGCACATGGCAAAATCGCGTTCTGCAAAGTTATCTTTCAATGGAAAAAATATGTTAGGTATTCATTATAAAAAGCGTATAGTACAAATTAAGAAAGTATGCTTAATTTAAACAAGCTTAAATATTGTTATAATTAAAAGAGGAAATGGAACAAATGTTAATTGAAAGGATTTTTATTACTGTTTAATAAGTAGGTACACGATACAATTATATTTAAAAAAAAAGATGATGATTTTTGCTTGAGACAATGACTGACGCAACTCTTTAAAAGTTTAGCGGTAAAGAGCGCAGAATTTTTTAATGCCTCTCATAAAATGTTCTTACGCTTGATTCGTTTATAGCTTGTTCTCTCGCCAGCGATAAAACACGTGTACCATTTTTCAACTTATCTAAAATTTCAATTTTCTGAGATAATGTCAAAACTTTGCGTCTTTTTTTGCTGCTTTATCATCTTTATTCTTCCTCTTAGATGTCATATTGAATTTATGAAATTAAAAGAAATACAAATGCAAAAGGAGAAGAGGATAAACGCTGATAAATACGTGATTACAGCTCTGCTAACTTGAGTGAAATGATAGAAACTCGGCCTGGATCACTTAGCTAGAGGGCAGCGTCAAGCAGTGTTGCCAATGCGCGGGTGGGTATCTTTGTAGATATCCACGCGCTCATCAGCGTACCGCGTATGAATGAAATTCTAGCTTTGGACAAATTAAATGGAAACAATTAAGATATCGTGTATATGCAAAATCACGTTCTGCAAATCCGCTCTCGGCAAGGGTTTACTGAATATTATTGGGCTCTGATAATTTAGAAAATTAAGCGTATAGAAAAAGATTGATATTGGATCATATGATCAAAATAAATTCATTATAACTCCATAAAAAGCGTATCAATTTTGATCATTTTTAGTTTATATAATTCTCTAACACAGTGTTTTCCGAGGTAGTGTTTATATAGTCCTCTAACACAGGAGAGGTTTAAATAGGTATCTATTGCAAGGGGAGGGCGCGTAAGAATTAACAAAAACATTATTTTTGAGAAAAACAAGCAAAAAATAAATTCAAATTTGTGTCGAAAAAAATGAATTAGCAAAAGGGTTATAAATACGGTACATATTGATATGTCTAGAAACATTTTACTGTATTGAGAGTATTTGTGCTGAAAAACAGTATTTCAACGTAGGCTTGTTTTTCAGCACAAATACTCTCAATACAGTAAAATGGAAAATCATGGAAAAACTTTCCAAACAGAGGTCCCTTTCAATTTATCACGTGACCAAATAGTCTCTAGGAACCAGCTTATAGACATATGTCGAAAATTGAAGTGATATCTAGCTTTGGTCACGTGATAAATTGAAAGAGACCTCACTCTTCGCATTAAATATTATATTGTATTAAACATGTTCTATTTTTTTGTGTTTTTTATACGATTTGTTTAATTGTATTAAAAATTATTATACCATAATAAATATATATTTTTATGAATAAGAGCTTTATTTATACAAAATATGATATATGGTTTTGTAGTATTAAATTGTAAATAGAAAGTATTTATAAAATTAGACTGTTATGAAAATGAGGGGTACCAATTTTTTATGAAAAAGGGGGCGCATAACCACTGCTCTAACAGATTTCAACAATATTCATGAATTTCATTTAAATATAATAATATTTAAATGAAACAATATTTATATAAATGTTACGATATTTATATTTACATGAACGATATTTTATTTGCATTTATATTTTGCATTTATATCATTTGTGAACGATATTTTATTTGAAATATCGTTTTGACAGCAGACGTCTAGTAACATATGATCCAATTCATTTTCAATACTCAGTTCATTTCAGGCTCGGTTTCATAAAAGATCCAATAATATATATATATATAAATTTCATTCAGCTCGATCCAGTAATATTTACGAGAGATATTGCCAAAAATATGTGAATATGTAAATATCGATCCGATAGCACCAGTTTCCATAAATCTTAAATTGATAAACTTTAATTAAAAAATATGTAAAATCAAATAATAGAATGAATCATGTGAGCTAGTTATCGATCTTAATTAACTTGTTAAATTATCAATAATTTGTCTTTTTTAATAAAAGATATCATGACATTATATAATTCCAATATATAAAAAAAATACTTGATTTAAAATAAATGTATTATTTATGAAAGATCAGTGTCAATAATAATTTATTTGGATCATATCCTTTTAGTATTTAAAACGTTGGACTAAGAGTTATTATGCCAATTTAAAATGACAACTTCTGATTTCATTGCGAAAATTAGCAAATCTAAATATATGTATTTATCTTTGTATTCAACTTGTAGAATTTTTAATTGAAGTATATTTTATAAATTCTATACTTCAGTTAAAAAAAATAACGAATATAAAATACTTGCATTAACAGCATTTGAAAATATTATATACCTTAAAAAATTATGTTTAATTTTACTGTTTTACAAAAAAAAAGAGAATATAATATAATTAATATCTATACAAAATTACTAGAGTATTTATTTTTATTTTATTCTTTAAAAATTTCATTATATTTTATAGGATTTTTTCTTAAACTGTATTCACTAATATATTCTTGAAAACGGTAATCACATTTAAGGGGAAAAATACTGATTTTTTTTAATATTTTAAATAATTATAGTAATACATATATAACTATTGAAAGAGATAAGTTTCAGTATTCATATATTTATTATTATATTCTATAATTCATTATAATTTTCTATTCATTATTTCGTATTACAGCATTTCATATTTTGTTTTGATAGTCTATCATCTCTACATAGACATAATAGGCTATCAGAACAAAATATGAGATGATGTAATATGAAATAGAAAATTAGAAAGAATTATAGACTACTGTATAGCAATACAGATGATTGATATTTACGATTATCTCTTTTATCTCTAGATAGATATAATAGGCTATCAATCATAATTTTAAAACTAGAAAATAGATAATTTTATATGAATCATTGTTATAAACTTGTGTGTAAAACATATTGTTTGCGGTTTTCTTTATAAAATTTTAATAATAAAATATATTTCCTTCTGTAAATCGATCTAATTCAATTTCGTAAATTGACCATAAATATGAGAAAATTTATCCAAACTTTCCTCAATTGTAATATTACAAACAAATAGCTTAGCAACACAAATCGAACTTTTAGTAAAATTTACTTATTTGTTATTAATACAGAAATAAATAGTTAAAAATATTTAAAAAAAACCACGAAGAATCTAATAATGTATATAAAAAGATGAATTATGTATAAATGTAAAGATTGCATACTTCGAAGATCAGTAAGGTATTTATTGATTTTCTTAAAACGTTACATTTCCGACCAGATATTTGAATTATATTATTATCAAATATATTCAAAAACCTCATAAAAATTAATAATATTTATCAACTCTTTTTTTATTGATTTTATTTAAAATTATATACAGGTTCAATAAAATTAATCATCTATACAACTGTTGGAAAACTTACAGTATTTATACAGTATTGTTACGCTTTCTTAATATAGATTATAATCAAAATTTAGTTTCTATAATTGGTGTATTCAACATTACATACCTTTTTTGATTTTTATTTATTTTTCAGAAAAAATTAAAAAAATAGATAAAAATTAATGAATTCATATTATGCCTGTTAGTAATCAATAATTATATAATAATTGAAAAAAATCTCTAAATTAACTTTCAAAAATTCTAAAGTTATACTGGTATGTTTTTTTATAAGTGATGGAGAATCAATATATTCACGATTTTCCATATCCAACTTCTGAAATTTAAAATATTTAATTATTATAATCTAATATTGTGATAAATAATTAAAAACAATAATTTTTAGGCAAAGTTTTAATTTTCATCTATAAACATGAACAAGTATAATTTACTTTAAATTGCTGTCAACTTTTTGGTTGGTTTAGAAAAACTTTATAATAGCTTTTCTATTATAAAGTTAAATTCGCACTGAAACCAAAAGTTGTCAAATTGAACCTAATTCTATCTACTGATTAGTACCCATGAGATTTGCATTGTCAAAAGTTGTCATTTTGAATGGCACGACAACTACTGATACAACTTTTTAAGTACAGAAAAGATATGATGTAGCTAAACTATTATCTAAACTTTCTGTTTACATTACATTTTTTATGTGTAGTAAAAATAAACAAGTAATTTTTCAAATATTGGAATTAAATAATGTTATGAGTTCTTTTATTAAAAGCAAACAAATGACAAATGTTTACTGATAATATAAAAACAAATGTTTATTTATTAAAATTGAAAGTGTTTGGCTGGATTTAGAAAAACAGTTTACAGCAATTCTTTTGTTTATTGAACACAACTAGAATAAAAGTTATGAATATATGAATATTTTAATCACTGTTATATATATACTATTACAATGAATTTATTGAAATATAAAATTCATTGTAGTATATATAATAATGAATCATATTATTTGCTTGAACTCTCCAATGATTAATTTTATACATGAAGACGTAGAACTAATAAAGAAAACTGTATAAAATCAGAAAAAAAAATATTAACGAAAATAAAAACAAATAAATATTGATTCATATTTGCAAATAAACATTTCTTTTAATGAAAAAACGTTAAATGATAAATAAATATTTTTACTGTACAAAATCTAACTTATTATTATTTTTTTTTTTTTCAAACTCTAGCTAAATCAATGTTGTATCTGTTGAATAAAAGATGCTTGAATGCATTGTTCTGAAAATTTTGAATTATTTTTTTAGATATATTGTATTGATAACAAATAATGAGTCTCGGGAAATACCAAACTTTCAAAAAGATTAGTATCTTATTATATTGAGTGATTTTTATCATATCTAAGTAATGAAATATTCTATGAAAGTTTTCTTTATCTTCCATTGTTTAGAAAAAAATAATGAAATCAAAAATTTTTTATACTTCAAACTATCGATTAAATATAATAATATTTCAAATTATAATCGTAAATTGAAAAAGTACTGATATTAATTATTTAAAAATTTATATATACTAATTATCGCTTAAGAATATATATCATAATTTTTATTACTTATTTTGAGGGATTATTGATGATAGTAATATTCATAGCATAGTTAACATAAGTGAAGAATGTACTATCTTATTCTTTCGGAAAAAATTATTTAAATTTTATTTGAATTAAAAAATTATATTTTTACGTACTTTCTAATCAATAAATAACCAAATCAAACCAATAACAGTTATTAAATTTGTCATATTTAATTTGATATTCGCATAGATACTTTTATATATGTTTTCGTGTTTATGAATCGCAAAGCATATATTAGAATACAGGAAATTCACTACGTGTAATATCCGAAGTATTTTAGCTTGGACAAAGTAAACTGGGAAAAATCTGACTCTAGGCAATAATATTAATATTCCCAGCATATCAATAAGTTGAATAGACCACATATCAACTTCTTGTTAATAAAAATATTTCATTAATAGTTTCAGGTTGGACTACAATAAATCAGATGTAATTGTTGTAAATTGTACTCAAGGTCGTTTTGTGTCAAGGTTTCTTTTATATAATTTAAGAAACAACGGTTTAAATAATATAAAATTATTATTAAAATAATACAGTATTTAAATAATAACTATAATTATAAAATATATTTCGATGTCTCAGTAGATTTAGCTTTCACATTAATTTTATCGTTTTATTTATTTAAATAAATAGTATTGCTAAACACACACATATAAATATATGCTTGTGTGTGTAAACTATAAAATGGAATATCTTGGGTTCATCAGAAACGTTTCTTTTTTGAATATGATTTAATTTTATATGAATTCATATTGCCGAAAATGAATGTAAGTAGAACAAATTGCAATTCTTACATAACAAAGTTTCAGCATAAAAAATTAAATTTAATTAGATTACAATTTCTTATGAGATTTTAAAATTGAAAAGAGTATCGTTAGTCAGCAATGTAAAGCAGTTTCTGAAGAGGTGGACTTAAAAGAATTAAAATAAAACTTCCTTACATGTGATTCTCAGGACTTGACTTATGTTTCTGGTAGCGGTTGGTAATTTTCAAGAGAAAAAATGTTCCCTTCCTAAATATTCACAATTGAAATATATAAATTCCCCTGATATAATTATGCAATTGTATGCGAGAAAGCAAAAGTAAATTGACTAAAGCTCAGCAGATCTGCTATTACTTTTGTATTTAAGTCAAACAAGATTACTAGAATATTTCTCAATCTTAAACTCCGCGTGAGATATTTTTTCTGCATGTTAGACGTTACACAAGACACGCATTTTATTCACATTTCTAAGAAAAACTGGTAAACTATGATATTTATCGCCTATCAACCATGACAATGCATTACATTGTGTACAATATAATATATACATACTGTTGCAAAATAACAACGCACCCCTAAAAAATAGAGCGAGAATTGTGAAACTTGGTATATAAATGCCTTTTATTTAAATATACAAATGGTTAAAATTTCATCGCCAAGAAATACACAGGGCGTTTAAAGAGCTCGTGAGAAGAACGAATCTGAGGTCAATATAAGGATTTGCATTTGTAAGAATGGACGTATCTGACTTGTTTTGCTGATTCATTACATTAAGTAGTCTATCTACAAAGAAGCTTCCGATGTATTCGACAGAAATATGAGCTGCTGAGCAAATATTAGAGAAGCCGCTTCATATGCTTACAGTAAACCTGCGACAAACCTGCGTGGAATTTTTAAGACAGAGTACAGATAGTCCTCGACTTACGACGGGGACTTTACGATGTATCAACGTCTCCGTCGTAAGTCGAGAACTTTTTTAATTCTTGATTTGTTTGATTTCTGTTTTTATATTTTCATAAATTAAGTTTCTATTTAACTTAAAATAAGCCTCGCATTCTTTTTTTACGTTGGGATTTTCATTATAGTATTATTTCTCATACTGGACATGGCAGATTTACGACGAGATACAGTAATAAAGCTTTGCTTGCCAACTAATGGCGATGCTGCCACCAATATATAAAAGCAATGTGATACATGCATATATACGCAAGCATCAAAATTGAATTAGAAAATCTTTAGTAATAATTTCTGGCAGTCATAAGTGCAAATCATCGTAACTCGAGTCGTCGTAAGTCGAAGATTACCTGCATATTACAAAGGTGATACTAAGCCTCGCATTCTTTTTTTACGTTGGGATTTTCATTATAGTATTATTTCTCATACTGGACATGGCAGATTTACGACGAGATACAGTAATAAAGCTTTGCTTGCCAACTAATGGCGATGCTGCCACCAATATATAAAAGCAATGTGATACATGCATATATACGCAAGCATCAAAATTGAATTAGAAAATCTTTAGTAATAATTTCTGGCAGTCATAAGTGCAAATCATCGTAACTCGAGTCGTCGTAAGTCGAAGATTACCTGCATATTACAAAGGTGATACACCTCTGAGCAATTAAACGATCCACTCAACTTTCTCAATACAGAAGAGCGACAAATTGCTTGAAACACGATGCATTTCTGGAACTTTCTCGTTTAATACACACGAAGTTTTATAAGTGCAATATAATATTACAGCATAATGATATTGACTGTTGCACTTAAAATTAAGAATATATTGATATTTATTAAAATAATATGTTACTATTTAAAAAATATTTCATTGAAATAATAATTTATTGCAACTGATTGAGAAAATAATAAATACAGGAATACCTTGTATAACGCGATTAATTGGTCCCAAGAAGCGTCCGCGCTATGCAAAACCGCGTTGTTCGAAGTCTATTTATAATGGATTTGAATTTAAATTGTTTATTACAAAGATTTAAGATAATAAAAATGTTTAAAAGTGAAAAAATATTTATTTTTATTAACTAAATATCAAAGAAAATCATTTTAAACTGATATAAAAATTATAGAAAACAGTATGACTCATCAATTTGGACTCATTCATTGAATTCTCATGTGCTATTTTAGCAAACGAAGCGCCATTCTTGTGACATTTTATAATGTCAACCACTTGTGTTTTTTTTGTTACTCCAATAATGTCTTCTTTGTTTTGTCTCTCTTCACTCATAATTAAATAATAAAAGAATATTAAATACTAATATTAACATAAATAATAAAATGCCGCGAGGAAAGAACGTGTCTACGTGAAAGAAAATCGAAAAACTACTGCATAAACGTGGCTCTTAATTGTCACCTATGGCGCTTGGGGGGATCGCCGATCAGTATTGCCAATCTTGATATGTGTAGTAATCTTGGTAATAATCAACCTTCTAGGTAATAATAAAAATCGCGTTAGACCAGAAACCGCGCTATGCAAGGCATTCCTGTACAATGCATAAAAGCGAAAGCACGATGAATATAATAAATATTACTATAAATTTTATATAAAATTATTGGAAAAATATATACATGTTTTTAAAAAAATAATGCAAATATCATTATGTAAATTGCTTTTGATAATCGTAATCAAGTGAAAAGAAAATATAGGCCTACTCAAGGCAATAAATTTTTTCATTCAATTTATATTTTAAAAAAATGCTTAAAAATTTAGAATAAATAAATAAAATCACAACTAGCATCAGATATAATTTTTATATTGTAGGAAATGACGTTTTATATCAATTAAATGAGATTTTTTTAATGCTGAATCGTTTTAAATAGTAAAGAATTTATAAATTCTCCCCGTTTTTACCCCATTTTGTAGTTAATTAAAATGAAAATCTCTTTTCTTAAACTGATTTCCGTAATATATTATACAATTTTAATTATAAAGTATTTCATGTTACTCATTAAAACCTATTTTAATAGAAATTTTATTTTACATTTGCGCTATACAGGAAAAGAATTTTTTATATGGTTTCATCTAAAATTTTAGATCAATAAAAACTTGTGTAATTTTTTTTCTTATATGAAAAACATTTAATCAAATTTAGTGTACTATTTCATAAAAAAATTTCTTTGGAGATTTAAATATGAAAAATTTAACTGTAATTATTAAAAATGCCGTGTGCATAATGGACATAAAATTTTATTCTGATTCTGATTATATGTAGGAATATCGTTAAATTTCGAAATTTTGTTAAAATTACTATTCGTGCACAAAATCATATTATGCAGACAAATATGCAAATAAAGGGCAATTTATTTTGCAAGTTACTTTAGGCAAAATAGAAGCAGAAAAAATTGAAATTTAATGAAGTAAATCACGTATATGATCACATGTGCAAAACCAGGACATTATCATTAACAAAGCTAATGATTGAGACACAAACAATATAAAAAATGATGATAAAAAACATAATATATGATGAAAGTAGAAACAAAAGTATTTTAATGATAATGGGCTGGACACGTTGCAAGAAAAATGATTATAGATGAAAAAATCAATCTCTTGATTGGATTCCAGAAACATAATAGATTCGGAAGGTGACAACACAATGGTTGGATTGATGATGATAAATAAGGAAATTGGAATTCGTTAGTGGAGGACGGTTTTAAATAGAATAGTCTACTGCCATCTTGGAGATTCCATCTACAGCCGACTAATAAAGATTGATAATATTGTCGGATATTCAGTATATTGTAAGATAGTCTGGTGTTCTGTTTATGAAAAAATATCTAGAAAAATATTTTGAATGTAAATATTAAAAACTTTTAATATGTAAATCAATTTTATCCCTATATTTTGTAATTTTTCGGAATAAGTTAAATTTTCACAAAATACACAAAATATCTATGGGTTTATTGCTTCCATTCATTGCAAACATGGTAAACATCTATGTTGTTTAAGATGTTTACCATGTTTTTTCCATTGTTTTTTAATGAATTTAAAATCAATACTGAATTATAATGATTATTCTCGAATTTTTAGATAGATATTTTATATTAAATTATAACTGAACCTAAGTAGTCACAATAAAATTACTTTTAATCCAGCAAAACAAGAGCAAAATTAATTTATGATTACCGAAAATTGGACCAAAATATTACTCTTAACATGAATGGTAATCTTATTAATATCCTATTTTCAGGTGTATTGGGTCTGATGGATATTGATTTTTGATGTAATCAAATGTTTTAATGCAACAATTGTTAAATTTCTTTAAATATGAATTTTAATAAAAATTTTTACAAATCTCGTAGAATGTCTTGCTTAGAATTTGCAGAGTATACAGGACTATCTCGGATAAAACTGTTAATATGATTGCTGGACATTCCCATTGGATCTGAAAAAAAGATGAATGTATTACTTTGAAAACTGCCCTTATATTTACGATAGCAACAAATTTAGCTGAAATAATGACACTATTTTTGAGGGAATAGTTTCTTATTACAATTTCCCGAATTCAATGAAACAAGAAATTGCTGTTGCTCTGGAAGGAAATCTCAACAAAAGTATAAAATGAAATGTTGTACTGATGATAGTAAAGATAAGGATGAAGTTGGCACTGGAATAATACCTTTTATTGATGGCTTGAGGTTAAAAAGTCTCATAGGCTTTCTGATTATTGCTTTATATTAAGAATCTCTATTTTCAGACAGAGATTCTTGATATAAAGCTGACTTTAGAATGGATTTACAGCTTGTAATACTTTGGAAGAGAAAATTGTTTTATATTCGGATACGAAAGCATCCGTGAATTACTTAAATTCAATTGTAGACATCAAACTGCATTTGAAATTCAGCAGTTGTGTAAGAAAATTATTCACACTTTTAATATCATCGTCCTATTTCGATAAATAAGGAGAAATGTAGATTCCTTGAAATGATTGATGCAATTGTAAAAGGTGTTACTAAGAAAACTGTTGTAAGGTTTATCTCCCTGTCAAAAGTCATATTTTCGAAACAAGGTTAAGAACTTTACTTGCAAAAATGGAATGAAAAATATTTGGCATTGTGATTGTAGAATATTGATATTATGTTTTCCGACATACTTTTTAGAATAAAATATTTTGCGAATTTAATATTAATAATTTTAATAATAATAATTTATTTCGGTTTATAAAAGCATATAATCCCTGTTGCGAGCGTGGCGATAAAAGTAAACAGATTTTTTTAAAGATTATTGTGTGATTGTGAGCTTTACAAAAAATTAAATTGTCGTGTAATAATTTAGACATTAGCTAACTGCAATAATTTCGGAAATATAATAATAAAAGAAATTAGAGAGATTGGTTTTTATTATTTTTCATCAACAACGAAATTGAACAACACTGGTTAGTGATATTAAATAGCTTATTGTAATTAAATGAAAATCAGATTTAATTTTAACTATTGTAATTGTTATTGATATCTATTTTTTAATCCGAAATAGATTGCATTATTATTGTATATAACTGGTTTATTTTTAATAACTTTCTTTTCTATTTTGCATTTTATAATTTAATTTCTTTTTCGTACGGCACCTATCTTACTTTAATAAATAAACAAATAAAGATTTGAATACTTATACTCTCCACATTTCCATTATTTTATTTTACAATACTTAAATCTATGTTATTACCGTACCTCAAAACTATTAATTTATGTGCAAGTCCATGAAATCTTTCAATGACTTGCAATTTATATCTACCATTTATTGCCTGGAGATGGAATAAAAGTTAAAAAAAGTATTGAAAGTTTTGAAAATTATTTCGGTTTATTTTTTTATAATTTTATAATTTAACTAACAGAAAATTTAATTAATTTGTGAATTCTTTAATTAAAAAAAAAATTGTAAATTATGAGAAACAAAAAATAATCTAATTTTTTTTATATCTTATCACTTTTCTTTATAAAATTATTAATTTCGTGTTTTATTCTCATTTGCTCAAGGTGAATAAATACTGTAATGTAAAAATAATGTAGTAAATAAATATACTTCCAGTTTATATTTTACATTTTTATCAGATTAATTAGCAGTTTTCATCGCGAAAGGATTAGAACTCTCCTTTTTTCTTAATCCTGAGTTCAAATCCCATAACTGTTGGTTATTCGCTCTATAGTATGTAATATATTTATTACAAGACACATAAATTTTTTATTATCTGAAAAATGTATATAAACTATTTATAAATTTTTACAGTTATGCAAATCTTTAAAATAATAATAAATTTATTGAAAATCATATTTTTTTCTATAATTAATGGATCTCTTCCTACCTGGAAATATATATATTTTTTCCGCATATTTTACATTGCTGCTCTTTTACAAATAAAAATATGACATCTCCATAAAATTTTGCATATTATATTATTTAATATTTTTTAGAAGTATTTCCTTATGAAAACTTTATCTGTGAGGGAAGTTTTAATATGTAAATAACACTGTTAAATATATTTATCTAATTATCCTTCTTAAATTTGTAAAAACTTTAAAAAAATGTTTATTAACTAAGAGAATGATAATAGAGTCAATTATGATTTTTTAATGAAACTTGAATAAAGTTTTTGTCAATAGTAATCTCATCTAGTTTTTTTTTTTTTTTTTTTTTTACAAAATTTGATTTCATTTTAAAATTGCTTTTTTTTTTTTTTTTTTGAGGAATCAGATACTGATTCCTGCTGATACCTGCGATTCAGATTTCTTAAGAAATTAATCTAACCTAGCTTAACTTTTGATATAATAATCATCATAAATAATATATATAACTTAATGGCATAAATGGATGGATATATTTTATATATTAATTTTGTCTAGCTCATCAGTTTATGGGATTTTTAATTTTAATATGAAAAAACAATCAGATTCTGCTAGCGCGCGACGGCTGCCAGCAGAAATCCGTGATTTTGGCAGAAGTCCAGCAAATCCGATCAAGATGTGGCTAACCTGTAATAACTTTGTTTCAATCGAGCTGTACTCTTGTCCACTGGGATGCGTCGGCGGAAATTCGAACGTCAAGACTTCCAGCGGTTTAAAGATTCCGATAACGTTAGTGAACTCAATTTTAGGTACAGTACAAAATATCTGTAGAGGCTTCGTTGATTCGAATGGCCACTAGTTGAGCGCCAATTTTTGTTATATTAAAAAACTAACAAAATTCTTTACATTAAAAACTAACAAAATTCCCGTTCACTGCCGTGAACGAAACAGTCAATCTATGTACTGTTAGAACCCACACAACTGCACTGGTCGACACCAACTCTCTAACAACAACAACTCCTCTCTCTCCGTCTTCCCACAATCCTTTCCCGTCGTGCAATTGACCCTGAGAGTTGGAATCATCTTCATCTATCTCTGGCTATCTGTTCTACTCTCAAGGACGTCCCTTTGGCACGTGACGGATGTCCTTGATCCACCGAGAACTACTGATTAAAATGTTTTGACTATTTTAAAATTAAGAAAATTGTTTGCTGATGAAGGCAATTTATTTCCGATTAAAAATACTTAATTATGTTACTACTCTATTTCAAAATGCATAGTCGAATACCTCCCCCTTTGGGGTGGCAGTCACATCCTTTTGTCGCGTTACATTATGTTTTTTTTAATTTGACTGGCGTTCGCTTTCAAAATGAGCGGCTCATTTGTGTTTCGTTTAAATTAAATAAAATTGTAATTTCTTTAATTGCTATAAATTTAAAAGGAACAAGGATATCACTATCGAAAAAATAATTAAAACAATAGTCAAGACACAAAAATTTCCAATATTATCATAATTAATATATTTTAAAATTACACAGCAGTTTGTTATATACTTTGTGGCAGAATGATAAAAAATTGCAAATTTTGCTTTTCTCCAAATATCTTTGCCTTCTATAAAATGATGCATATTGAACCAATCAATATAGTTTTCAATACTTTCCTATAAAAGTTTTTATTCATAACCTGTAATAAAATACATAATAAAATCATAATTGGAAGTAATCCTTATTAATTTCAAAATTTGCATATAATTCAGTTTATTTGATGATGAAAACAATTATCGTGAATAGTTCATTAGTGAAAATAACTTATCTAAAAATGTTATATATAGCGTGTTGTTATACCGGTAGGTGCGGATATTTCTGTGTCAGTTCTTGGAAGTATTATTGAATACAATTAGAAACTTATTAATTTCATTAGGTAAATTTAAACTATATATTATATTTATAATGGTTAGTTTATATCTAAAAATATATATATTCAGATATTTCTCAACTTGTATAAGATTAATGAAAGCTTATAATAATTATTGTAATAAAATGCATTATATTTATAACCTAGTTACTATGCAAGAGATATATATATCATGAACAATAATTATTTGTATCTAACATATATATGATATTATAATATATATAATGACATACAGTAATTATTATTATTTATAATTGCTGATAATTATAGGAATGTCATAGCCATTGGGTTATATAAATAAGAAATCACAACAAGCACTTGAAGCAGGATAAAAACACTAATTTATGACTTGCTTGAGATTACTGGCTGAGGAGGGCCATAATAGGCCGAAAGTGTTTCTTGAAAGAGATTGTATTATTAGTATATGTAGTGCATATTATATCTAATAATAAATTAGTTTATTTATCCTGCTTCAAGTGCTTGTTAGATTTCTTGTGTTATTAGAAGCAGCAGAACTCAGTTGTTTATAGTTATATAAATAATGTTAAAACAAATGTTCATGAGCGAAATTATGAAATAAAAACACTTGATTTGGTAAAAAATAAAGTAAAAGCATTTTCTTCAATCTGTATGAATAAGCTTCAACTTTTTATTGCCAGAAAATTCTGTGAGTAAATGATTTCTTGGACTGAACATGCCAAATAAGAATAAGGGGATTTGAAGATTCTGGTTAGTTAGAAGGATTTTTTTTTAATAAATTTGCTAGTCCAGGGATATATCATTATTGTGACAGTTACATTCCAGACCATTATTGTAAAGCAAATAAAAATCTTTTTTCATTTGTTAATGCATATAAATCTATAAAATATTTACACTATTATTCATCAAAATGCACAATAGTGCTAGGCCTAAAACTCCACAAGATGACTGTGTTTAAAGCTTTCATGTATTGCTTTAGGAAAATTAGTAGTTTTAGGTTATTTCAATTTTCCTAAGTGCACTAATTTAAATATAAATGTTTATTCATAAAGATTTCTGATGTTTCAAAACAATTGAAACTGTTTATATGTCTATTTGATGAAATCTGAATTTGATTCCAAATCTCACACCTTCAGTTTATCAGGATGGCTCCAGGGCTGATCCATCTATGTGCTGATTTACATTTTATATACTTATTTTAAGTATTATTTTTGCAGATAATTTTCATTTTGAGATATGGAATATAATTGAGAAGCACTGTATTAGCAAAGCACCATTAAGTGAGATATGCCTGTATTTAATAAAAAGAAAAATTTTTAATAAAGTTGTTCATGTATAAATAAAAATATTACAGAAATCAGTCAATAAACTATCTTATTAATTTATGCAAAAATTGAATTTCAAATAAATTATTATAAAAAATACCAGCAAAATGGGCTATGGGTTCATATTTTTATAAATAATTCTGTAAATCATACCACTTTTAGGGGTGCAACAATTCTGATCGTTAACTTTGGGGGTCTTGGGCTAACATTGTTTGGGGCCTATTCAATTAACCCAAATTAACCTACTGATGAGAGCTACGCTAACCTAACACGGTTTAGAAGTGCTAGACTTGCCACTTCTAATTCCGACATTGCCATATTATTTGCATAATTGACATGTGACAAAGTATATTTTGATTTTATTGACTACTGGCAGAACCAATAGAAGACCGACCTGTGTTTATTATTTACTGTCATTTAAAACATTGATATTTGATATTTTATTCAAATCCAATAGTGTTGAAAACCAATGACTTAAACTTTATTTAGGTACAAAAAAATTTTATATAATTTATTTTTTCTTAAATTTTTAATTTAAATTGTTTTTATTTTTTTTACTGTGAAGAGGATCCTTTGATTGAATGGGGCCGTAGGCTGCAGCTTATAAAGACCATGCCTAATTCCACCCCTGCTTCTGAAAAATATTAATATTTGGTGTTTTTCTATACTTTTTTTAAGAAAAATTGACATTATCTGGATATTTGTCTGGAAAATATTGATACTCAAAAACTGCTATCAAAAATTTTAAAGAATTAAATAAAAAAATATAATTGTCCAAAGTATTAATAATTTAACAATAAACAACTGAGTTCTGCTGCTTCTAATAACACAAGAAATCACAACAAGCACTTGAAATAGGAAAAATACATTATTTTATAATTAGTATATGTAATATATATACAGTCGATTCTCACTATTCGCGGTAGTTATGTTCTGTAAATTCTTCGCGAATAATGAATTAGCGAATAATGAACCATTGTGCCTATGGGAAATATAAAGTTAGGTTCCTGTGAACCTTTCTTCCTAACATTTTCATACTTGATTTATGTGTGTTTTTCTGTTTACTTATTCAGTATGTATTACATTACTTACAAATAATTACAGTATATGCAGTGTATAGTACTATATACAGTATTATAATTACTGTAATCTTTATTTATATTTTTAAAGCATTAATATGTAGTAAATAAAAGCTTATTTTTGATTGATAGTTTTTTGATGTTGAAAGATGTTTAATGCGATAGTTGACATATTGTCTTTCTGAATTGCGTCAGCTTTGTCTGTGTCGCTTTTTGCTTCAGATCTAAAATTTTGGAGTAAGGAGCAAATACGCAGGAAGTTTGGCACCTAAATTTGAGGCTGCATTCAAGTATAGAGTCACATTTTTCTATGGCACCTACGGATGATATCAACAGACTTTTGGCATACCTGCAGTTTGTGGAATGAGCAAGGTAGTAAAAAATGTTCCTGCAAACTGATTCAGAGACTACATTTGGTAACAAACAACTTCCTTTATTACAGAGAGAGAGAGTTTATATTGGTAACAGTATTTTTGCCGCTCAGCGGAATCTGCGAATAAGCGCAAAAGCTCCGCAAATATCGATTTTGTGGTTACAAATAAATTTTTGCAAATAGTCGAATATGTGAATACCGAATCCGTGAATAACGAGAATTGACTGTATCTAATAATAAAATAGTATATTTTTCTTGCTTCAAGTGCTTGTTATGATTTCTTGTATTAATAATTTATTGCACACGAAAATAATAGTAAAAGACTGAAATAAAAATTTATTAAAAAGAATATTTTATAATACTTATGATAAAAATTTCCCAAGGATTGCTATTTCGAATTTAATAAAAATTATTTCTAAAAAATAATTACTGATGCATTGAAAATTTGACATTTAAGATATTATTGGAATTTTTGTTATATTATAATTATAAAATATAATTGTGATTTATAAAAAATTTTGGTTTTAAATTGCAATTAAAATTCCTTCAAAAATTTTTCAAGTAAAAAATAACTGTATTTTAGAGAATTTTCTGCAACAAATTTTATAAAATTTAATGATTGAAATATAAAATTAAAATACAGCATGAAATGTAATAAGAATGTAGAATCAAATTTTCGATGCTATCAGCACTACTAATATTTACATTAAAAAATTGAAAGGCAAATGATATCCTTTTTTATATGTAATTGAAAAAGTTCTTTAGCAAATATTAAAATTAAATTTGTTTGATTCTGTTGATATTTGATTATATTGAATATCAAAATAAACACATTAAGTGCAAAAATATCGAAATATCAGGTTGCATTTCTACTCAATACCTCATCAGCCCATTGAGTATTGTTTATTTTGATATTCAATATAATCAAATATCAACAGAATCAAACAAATTTAATTTTAATATTTGGTAAAGAACTTTTTCAATTACGTATAAAAAAGGATATCATTTGCCTTTCAATCTTTTAATGTAGAAAGGAACTCCTTGGCAGACACCCACATGACCTTCAGAAACACTTCATAGGTGCTAAAGCATCAAACAACTGGTTAGTCAGGGGGGATCTATTTACTGAAACAGAAAGGTTTATATTAGCAATACAAGACCCCAGTATTTAACACAAAAAACTACAGAAAATACATACTGAAAGACAGCACATAAAAACAAGAAAACTACAGAAAATACATACTAAAGGATAGCACATTAACAAACGACACCTGTAGGAAATGCGACATAGCACCAGAAACAATTCAACACATTACTTGTTATACCTTTTACTCAATTTAAGATAAAACTAAAGCACTTACTGCAGTGTAGGAAAGAACTTCTAATCATATGTTGAACGAACGTTTTCAGCACTTAACGCCATCTTCAGGTTCAAATTCTTCCAGAACTTTCAAGTTTCAAATTGCAATAGAACATGCATAAAAAATTTTTATGCATGTTCTATTGCGGATGGTTATAAAGATGTAATATTTGCACTGATGATGGTTTATTAAAACCGAAAGTACTCTGGCAATTAATAATTGTTTTTCACTTTAACTGAGAGCATTATAACTGTGTATTATTTGTAATTTTAAAAATGAATTTGGATATATATTTTAGTTAACCATCAGTCATACAGTATATTCATATGTGGTGTTAAGGTCATTAGTAGTAAAAAATATACCATTCACACATCTCTTGTGCATTATAATATTCCATGGTAATTTACTTATAGCCATTTGTTTTTCCTTCTATACAAGTAACTTCATTAATAAACCAGCAACAGGAGAATCCATGGATGCTCCACATGACTGTATGTAAAAATTCCCATTATATTTATAGTACAAATTCTTGCATACTAGATGTGCTACATTTGATAAGATTATCCAAGTATACATGTTTTTGTTATGGTTTAATACCATAACAAAAACAACATATATACTTGGATAATCAAACCTCATAATCCAACATAGCCATGTTCAAGGGGATTAATAGCTTCTACTGCATTCTTAAATTTTATTAAACCATTAACAATGTATTGATAATCATATATAAATTTCTTACAAAATTCTCAAAATATAAAAATTACAAAATATTATTCTCAAATATATATGTAGGAGCAGAGAATTTTTGAATTTATAAATGAATTTATCATAAAAATTGTATGACAATTTAAATAAATCTAACTTATATAATTTAAGTTATACTATAAATCTTACATAAGTCAGAGAAAACTTGTATTATTATAAGTACAAATAATCTATATTATTATTAAATTATATTATTACATTCATGCATGCACTCAGATTTAAGTATTGCAGATTAAATCTAATTTAAGTGGACTGATGGTGAAAAATATTTTGATCATTAAATTGTTTATATTGTCAATATTTTACTATCTGCCATTTATAGTTTTCTTTTTTTTCTAGCGACCTTATTTTCTTGAAATTTATTCTTTTCCTGTAAATCTAACTTGCTATCTATGGAAGGTAAATTTTTTATTATTTATATAAAATTTATATATAAGGATTTAGGAAATTTAT
>AYEL01086166.1:0-53614 GCA_000484575.1 Olivierus martensii
GCAAGTTTAATCACATGTCAAGGGGGGGCAAATTCTAATGAATGAATGATCAGAAATCGAAAAAGAAAGTTAATAGTACTAACTGGACCACGTGGCACGCAATGCTGCTGAAACATTGCGTCGAGCACGTGGACTCGAGGTACAATTTTTACCTATTTTAAATCAATATATATATTTATTATTAATTATTTTTTTGAGTTTCAGCTCTTTGTATGTCTTAGGATACCACTTAGGTATATCATCAAAATCATGAGTTAAATTAATTAAAAACACAGTGGCGGGTGTATAATGATTAATCTATTAATTTTATTTGAACTACCAATCACAATCGAATATGTAATGCCGGTGTTTAACTATAGTATATTTGAATAAATATTGAATTTACCAACTTGAAAAAAACACCTCTGAAATATCACTTGAAATCCTGCTTGAAATACACCTCCAAATTCGTGTAGGAGAATCATAAAATGTTGTCCGTTATTACGTTACAGCGCCCTCTGCATAATTTGTCTTTTTTGAGGAACTATAATTTAAATTTAATTTTTATAAATTATTAATAACAACAAATAATATTGGCTGATAAATACATCCGAAAATTAGACTTTTCTAACGATACCTTAGTTATGAAAATCAATACAGTGGTTCGTCCAAAAAAGGGACATAAGCCAACCACGTTTGACTAATAATATATATATGATGATGATGATACCAACGCTATGTATACTTACATATCTGTATCTTCTCTTCTTTAAATAAATACTATTATTATCAATTGTTTTTGTTTTGGCCCGTGGCCCACCATAAATTTTTCTATACGGCCCCCTACAAAAAAAGGTTGCCCACACCTGTTCTAGACCATTAGGAAATTGTCCATTGCTTATTGGTACTTTGCAACTAATAACAATAATCAAAATGAAATTGGCAGTTAAACCATGTTGAATGGTAATCCTGTAGTCATATATTATAGATATGTATTTCAATTCAAAAAAATATCCAATATTTATATAAATAGAGCAAAGATAACCTGTTTTATATTAAAATGCATTTTATTTATTAAATATATACAAGTTAATAATTCTGACTTGCTATCATAAATAGCATATTAAAAAATCAATAGCAAAAAAATCATTTATCATCAATAGCATATTAAAGATAGAAAAGATTGTTATTTTCTACTAACATAAAGGTAAATTCATTGCTAGGAACTTCATTTCTCTTTCAAAATATGAAAAAGTAGCAAACAGGAGATTTACCTGACCAAGATCATATACTTAAACAGTAATTTAATTAACATGCACATTCATTGTCAAATCTCTATCACAGAAACATGAGTGCCATGGTCCAGGTACCGTTAAGAGCTAACAAGACTTTCTAACTCTAAATGGTTCTCCTTAAGATACAATACTTTTATATTTTGTTTTTCAATGGTTCTTTGGTATGTAACTGCTTAAATTCACCCTGAAGAGATCTTTGGTGGAAGAAGAGCTAACAAGATCTCTACTGGATGACTGTATATTCAACATATAGTTATTCAACAGTCACTCCCTGCATAACACAATATCAAACATTAGCGATCTTGCTCAGTTTGAAATTGTCCATATACTGCTGGGAAAATTTCTTCCTGCACATATATTTCTATCAAATTATTCACTTAACTATGGCACCAAAATTTTTGCTAAGTGGTAATTCATTTATCAGTTCACATTGCGATTAGGTTGATGTCTGTTTTTTATCAGTTATAACATATTTTTAAACATTTTTTTAATTTTATATAGTTTATTCCTGTAAATTCTAAGAATTTTAAGTTGTCATCAGCTTTTGAGAAAACAAATAAAACATCTGAGAACGCCAACAAGCAATGGCTGCAGTAACTATCAAGAAATGCTTTGTTCGAGTGTTCTCTGTTTTTTGCTTTGACATGGTTTGTTTCAATTGTTTTTCATTTGTATACTGTAATTTTCTAATGTAGATCATGTAAAGAAGATTAACATGATGTCTGATTTTGAGTAAGTGAAATTTGGTTCAAAAGAAAATAAAGATCTACTGTATTACTATATGTAAATGGATATTTTTGCATTACTATATTGATCATTTTAGAGTAGCATCATGAGAGAGTAATGGAGATAATTACATTTCCAAGAAATAATAAATATATATATATGACATCAGCCAACCACGTTTGACTAATAATATATATGATGATGATATTTTTTTTTAATTTAATAAAATTATAAAATAGCTAATACTTTTCTCCTTACATCTATTTTATTATAATCCATGCAACTTCATCATGTTTTTTCAATATGAAATATAATCTGTTTGCATTTTCAATAAGAATATCTGTGATTCAATGGAAAAGTTTTAGACAAATTGCATTCTAAATAATATTGAATGAAATGTATGTAATCTGAAACTTCAGTTAAAATTTTATAATAAAATAAATATATTAAAAAACTATATTTGTAGAAGATAAAACTGCTTAAACTCTTTAATACTTTAAAATAAAAGAACAAAAATAGCAAATTAATTTGTTTGTTGTTTAAGGAAAAAATAATCTATGCGTTTTAATAAAATATCGCTATTTTTTTTTATTCTATAGAATTGAAAAATTGTAATTTTAATTCATTTGTTTCTTTTTAATTATTTTATTCTGTAATAAAATATTTAAAAATTTTACTCTGAAGAAATTTTAATACTTTGAATTTTTTCGCTTGCATAATAGCAAGAAATTTGATCTTCAGTTAATAATCTTTTATTTATATTCCGTAAATATATCGTACAAAATACTGTAGAGATATTTAATTTATAATGTGAAAAGAAATTGCCTCCGTTTTAATGATATTACACTGTTATTGCTTCCCGATTTTCAACTATAAAATGCTATATTAACTCTATAATTTGTTTTTTAGATATTTTTAAAGTCGAATTTCCAAATTCAAATTAATTGAAATTTTCTATAGTTAGTAATTAATTTAATGATAGTAAATGTTAACTCTTCGAAGTGGATAACGGATGATTGACTGATGTTAAACGGTTATTCATTATATCTTAATTTATCGAAGTTACAAGTGTGCATTTAAAGTACAATACTACAATTTGGACGAATTTCACTACAGTTAATACAACATTTTTCAAAATTTATCTAATAAAATCTTTAAACTCCTTGCGAAATTATTAATAAAATATTTATTTTTTAATAATAAATTCAATAATAATTTTATTGAAAAAATATTATTATTTATTTGATTTTCTTATTTTAAATAATTGAATTGTGTTTTGTATCAAAATCAAATAACTTGATACAAATATAATGATAAATTTATGACGGCTGCTTTTTACTTTCTTAATAACAAAAAATATTGAAAATATTTGAATCCGTATTTATTAAATATTAATATAACCACTTTTCGCTTTTTCTAATCTAATTTTTTTTTTTAAATATAAATAATCACGAATAAAAAATTAAACCACACCAACATGGCAATCAGATTTTATCTACAGTTAATCATATATTGTTGCCTATATAAAAACTCGGATTGAAAATAACGAAGAAAAATGATTTTTTATTTTCTCCAAACAGTTATGATTTTGATTTTTTTTCTTAGCATATAAATGTTTATCACGAATGTTTTCATTTTAATGTAGGTTTTTTTTTTCTTTAAGAAGTAATATTTTTTAAGTGCGTTTTGAATTACATACAATCAGTATAAGTTTTTTTTTGTATTAAAATAAAGTCAAAGTGGTTCTCCTAAACCAATAAACGATATTACATGGCATGAGTTATGGATTTTCATCATCAACATCTAAAAAGAATGAAGAGACAAGAAGTCTCCACGTTACTTTGGTTTATTCTTCAATCGCTGATCCATATTTTATGTGCATGATATCAGAAAGCAACCATGGATAACTTTTTTCATATAATACACAGTCATTTAATAGAATCACATAAATTATAGTTGTTATATTACAGAAAGTTATTTGATTTTCTGTTGTAGGTATTCATGTTCTCGCATCAATGAAACACATTCAACCAGCGACGTTTGAGAAATTCTTATTCGCTCGAAATACAGTAATTGCAATTATGAATCTTGTTGGTATCCATTCATCGAGATATCAAACTATGCAGAAGTATATCCGATACCTAAAATTGATTTTTATCGGATTTGTGGAGAGAAATTTCCAGTAAAAGTTATTGCAATGTTTTTAAAGCAGATTACAAATTAAAAAATTACGAAAACGTGTAACTTGTCGTCACGTAAAGATTTGACAATTACAAAAATAAGCATTTTTCCGAATAAAAATAATAAATAAAGTATTAGCTTCTGAAATTATTCATAAAAATTGATTTTATCCAAGTATATAAGGTAATTGAGTTTAACAATAAACAATAAGTTATGCAAAAGTTACGGCCCATGGAGATATAAAATACTCAGAATGGCATCATAAAGCATATTTCTTCTGGGTATCCATTATATAGTTTTACAATTTTAAGGTTTTCATTTATTTATACATAAAAATAACTTCCGAAAAAAATATTTTATGACAAAACAATCCAGTTGCTTCAAATATTTAAATGGAGAAAAAGAAGGAAATTTGGTTTACTAGATTAAACCATTAATTTATCTGGTAAATATTAAGGTTCTGTTTCTTTCATTGCACAGTTAAAATAATTTAAACGATTATTACGAAAAAAATCTTTTTTGTTTAATGTAAACATTAAAAATCGCTTGCGTTATTTTTTAAATAAATTTTGATTATTGGAGTGAGAACGAAATTTAAATAATAATAATAGTTACAGTATTATTCTGCGTATAAACAACAAATATTTAAATTAAATAATAATTAAATACATAGAAACAGAAAAATCCTTTTTAGTGTTTACACATATTTGCGCATAAGCTTGTTTACTAATTATAATCCGTATTTTCTTATAATCTTCTTAAGTAAAACAATCGAAAAATTAAATTTAAAACAATAGTAAGGCAACCAACTACCAGATGGCATTAAATGCCTCATTCAATGCCTGTAAAAACCTAAACATAACGCAATTCTAATCAATGCCGCAATTACGAAGGGTACAATTTTCTTGTTTCGTTTAATTTTTACTGTCTCCCTATTATATTTTATGTTAGCTAATTATAAACTTCATTAAAACGGAAATAGAATAGAAAATAGGCACCTTTCTTGCATCTAATGAAAGGAAATTAAGTGCACAAATTAAACATATAGACCCATACAAAGAGAAAAAATAATAATAATAATTCATTTTTATGTCGTTCGGCATAAATATTTAAGCCAAACACCATATAAACTTCGATAGCTCCAACAAGACAGGCAACGATAGAGATGACTAACTAGCTATTATTGAGAAGTGTCTTTAGTTGTCATCCACAGCTGTTATTCCAATAAAGATTCGACAAGGTGGTAAATTACACACATTGAGAAAAACTTAACTGACATAAAATATTGTCAATAGACCTTGTTCCTAAGATATCATGTATTTCATTGACGAACAGAAAAAAAAATCGTTCAATGAAAAGAATATTACCAACATTACTTCTTTATCTGTATAAATTTTAAACATTTCCCGAAATAGGATCTATTTATTTTCTCGGAGCGACAGGAAAATAAATAAAATGTTAAATTATCAACATCGATTTTAATCATCATCCATTAACTTCTCTTCCCCCCTCAAAAAAATATTCATTTAATTTGTAACGTTATTAATATTGTAATTTAATAAATATTTAAAAAGTTAATTAAAACTTGTAACACGACGAAAAATATTAAAAATTAAAAAAAAAAAGAGTTTCATCATAATTCTTCACGGAAATGATTTAAATTTTGGAAAATCGATAGGTTTTGTATCGCATGTGGTCTTGACCATTGATTTTCCGCAATGTTTCTGTTTCTCTCTCCCAAAGGCTATGACTACAGAATGGTCAGCATTTGTCATTGCTTCCTGCCTCAACGTGATAAATACTTCTACAATCTCTGACATATACCCTAGCAAAAGCGTCACTGAAAACAGAATTACGTTATAGTTTAGAGAAGCTTTGGTTTCTATTTATCATTGACCGATAAAAGAATATAGATTTATTGTGGTTGGATTATGTCTAAAACTTTCTATTATTCTTTTTGTATTTTTTTTTTCGATAAAAAATGAAAACAATATATATTTTATATCTAAAAAATACTTCGGTGTATTGTTTGATAAAAGTTTTTATATAAATGTTGCTTCATAATCTTGTATTTTCAGATTAAATTCGATTTGTGTTAGAAGTTTTTTGCTACATGTTGAAAATAAAAATAAATAAATTATACTCATGAAACAGAATGTGCTGCCATCTCTAGCATGGAAAAATTAAAAATGGAAAAATATTCAAATAAAAAAATAAAAGAACAACGTAAGTGTATAAAAATGCAATTTAACATAAGATGCTTAAAATATTTACAGTTTCTTCTTAAAGAATAAATTTATTGCACGGATGAAATGCCGAAAGTTGGTTTTATGCATCTAACGTAAACAATTGTATATCTTACAGTTTTTCCAGTAGAGCTAGTAAATAAAGAATTTTATCATTGTAAGAGTAACTCTTTACTTTATTGATTCCGTCTATTTTTTCCTTCCAAAGACTCATCGGTTTATTTATTTCTCTGCAACGAAATGATTAATCCTCAATCCGGATAATCTACTCATGGAAAATCAATACTTATATGCATTGGATTTTATTTTCGTATATATTGGATAATATAAAAATATAAATACAACCATTAATAATTTAAAATGGAATATTTATGAAGAACTGTATTTTTTATTTTTTTTTTCCTTTCTTAATTAATTTTACTTTTAAAGAAGGGATTTTTCCATAATTATCTTATAAATAAAGTTATTAAATGTTTTTAAGATAACGATAAAAAATTTTATGCAATCATATTAAATTTTTCTTTAAATATATAAAAACCTAAGTAAAAACAAAATTATAAAGAAATCTTAAAACTTGGAAAATTTAATTCATTGTCGTCGTTGTTGTTGTTATGGAGAAAATTTATTATATGAAATTTTTAACTTGTATGTTTATGAATGTTTTAAGATTTCTGCGAATTTTTTTAATACAAGATTTATATACGATTAGTTACATAAAAGTTTTAACATTCAATAGATTTCCTTTTTTTAATTTAAATAATAGAAAAATATTGACAAGTTTAGAACTGCTTTTAATGAATGGGAATTTTAATGATTGAAGAATATATAAAATTTACTAATGCTGTAAATGTCTTAAATAAGATTAATTACTGTTAAAATTGCATGAAAAATAAATTTAATTTAAAGTTTTTATAAAATGACTTCCTTTTCTTTAAAGTATTTACGACATTTTTACTAATACACATATACTTTTTATCAAAAAGTCATATTTTTTAAGATGAATGATTAAATTTGATTTTTTAAAATGAAAAAAGACACTTCAATATTTTATTTTTACCGATTATTAACGTAGCAATTCTTTTTCTTAGCGGTACATTTACTAAATGTAATGTTAAAAAATCAATATTGTAATTTAAATTTATAATTAATGTTAGATATTCTTATTAGTATAATATAAAAAAAAATAAAAATAATTAGGCCTATATAATCATTGCATATAAATAAAAGATACATAAAGATTTTAATCAGATTGTTGTTGACTTTATTAATTTTTGGGAATGGAAATTTGTATAAACGTCTATAAAAAAGTTATCTATAAAAAAAATAAAGAACAAAACAAAAATTAGCTTTTTTATGGATATAACGATATCCCTTTTTTATATCTTTAATGTTTTCCTCTTTTTTTTTTTATTTGTTTAGAAAGAGAAGTCAAAAGGTTTTTTGCTAACTTTTAAAAATTTATATAACCTTATAAATAAAAATTTCTTTTATTGTATAAATTTATAAACTGGAAAGGATCTAAACTTAATCTTTATTTAATGTGAAATGCATAAGCAATTAAGAAATTTTTATAAAATATTTTAATCGAGTTCACGTTTCATTCACATTAGGAATTTAATTATTAAACATCTCCAAAATTTTATCCGATTGAGTTTAGTTAGTAAACATATTTATTTACATAATAAATTATATTTTAAACAATCAGTGAGAGATTATTTTATATATATAGTAATATTCTATAAGGAAGAAAAACTAAAATCTTAAATAAACAATTAATTAAACAATATAAATGATAAAGATTAAGGTAAGCATATCCTATGTGGACTATATAAGAGTCAGGAATTATTTTTAAATTTATAAAATGAATAAAATAATTATTCAAAAATAACTGTAATGGAAAGAATAACAAATTGAACAAGTAAGAAAAAATCAAATATAACTAGCTATTAACTATAAAATTAATGGACTAATTATACTCCATTAATGAATCGAAAGAATAACAAATTGAACAAGTAAGTTAAAATCAAATATAACTAGCTATTAACTATAAAATTAATGGACTAATTATACTCCATTAATGGGTATAACTAGCCATTAGACTACATATCTGATTCTAATACTATATAGGATAAATCTACCTTATTTAAATTTCATTATATTCAATAATCCTTCATGTAAATTATACAAATTTTGGAAATAAAATTACATTTGAACAAATTTGATAAGCACAATTATATTTTTCTTATAATTCTTTATTATAATTTTAAATAATTCAATATAAATATATACATATTTATTAACGCTCTTTAAGATATGTAATAAAGAATTATTTAAAATAATGGTTGGAGAAACTTTAACATAATCTTTATATTTTTCGCATTGTTGCTATTAATTCATGTTTGTAATTAAGTCAATGACAAAATATATTTACGCTTAAATCGAGTAATGCATTGAGATGACATATTTACAAAGAATCTCTTAAAAGGCAAACACCTCCTAAGAAAATTTCCATTTAAATCACTTTAGCTTGTTTGTTTCTCATTTATTCTTCTTATGTAAATATTCTCATTAGCAAAGACTAATGAATAATTATCTACTCAAAATAAATAAGATATTTCATTTTAAATGTCATTTAAAATATATAATTATAATTATTAGAGTATATATATATATATGCATAATGTTTATATGATAATATATATATATTCGGAAATGATTTTTTTGTTTATATCTATTGATAATATATTAATTCCTTTATTAAATTCCTGAAATATTCTTTAAATTTTACTCATATTTAATGAGTAATTTTTTCCAATGAAACGAGATAAAATTCTTATATTAAACTTGAAAGAATTTTTCTCTTTAGAAAATTACATTTCATATTTTAATATTCGCTACCTATTAAAAGATATTTGCAAAGTATAATTACTTATCGTGTTTTTCATCCTTTTGTGTAACTTCTCTTAATTTATTTCAACTTCTTTCGTCTCATTAGCTTATCGGGATTCTTCGAATATTCTTCACCTGTTTTCAATGAAATTATTAAATAAAAATGTTAAATAATTAAAGGTAATAAACCATCTAATAAAGCAAAAATACCATTGTATTTAATGGCAACATAAAATTTTACGGAAATTTAATATTCTTTTGTTAAGAAAACAAGATTTTGAATTGCCTTAGTTGAGATACAATTAAAATGAAACCGATTTTAGTTTATATACCCTCTAGACAAAGTTTGCAGAAACGTGTAATAGTGAAGTAAGGAATGGCATTTGTAACTTTAATTACAGTTCCCTCAAGGCATAAATACTACCCAGTATGAATCTCTGCATAAATATTTAATGACTTCATCAGTCCAGTTGAACTGAGCATTATTCTTGGAACTATCTTAAACGAATATTTATACTTCATTTATACAGTGTTAATATAAATTATATTATAAATAATGTTGAACATAAGCATGCCTTTATATGTAAAACTAACTGTAACTATATTTTGATAATTATCAATAAAAATAATAATAAATTATCAATGCTAAACAAACGAAAATGTGTTTAGAAAGTGTCAATAATTCACTTACGAATATTTTAACATGGATGTATTATTTAAATATACAAATTGCTTTAAGGCTTTTAACGTATAGCTAAACATTTGTAATTTTTTGACAAATATTGATAAGATCAAAGTTATTTTTATTTAAATATTTTTCAAACTGTTACTAGTTTCAATATAATAATTTTAAATCCGATTATCGGATTTAAGTAAATAATTTAATAAAATTTGAGTTTATTCAGAGAGAGAGAGGAAGGGGGAAACATAAAAAAGAAATTTTGTAAAATTTAGAATTTAATGTCGAAAATTATTCGATCCGCATTTTTAAAAGCGAATATTTTTGTAAAAATGAAATTCTTCAGGGATTTTATCAATTTATCTGAATGATGGGTTATAGAGATAACATGACACGTTAGAATAAATTGTTTAACTAAATAAGAATAGCGATCTAAATATTTAATTCGAAATACGTCTATTGGAATGGAAACATAAATAACCCTTCGAGACATTTTTCTTTTGCAAATTCTCCAGAGAGAAAGAGCGAGAGAACTGAGAGGAGAGGAAAAAAAAAAAAGCTTTCATTTAAGTTATTCTAATGAACTCCCAGTCTATTATTGATAATGAACAGTCAAATATCAATTATGTTTCTTCGTAATGAACTCAAAGCCAATACATCACCGAGATTTATTATAAAAAATCCGTTTCTAGAATTTATTATGATCCAATATTTATGGTCACGAAAGGAAAAACAAAAGTCATTTATTAGTAATAACTTAATGTCTCCAGGCAAATGAATGAATTTTCCGACTTCGCAGCAAGGAAAAAAATATATATAATCCTGATTATATTTTGTATGGTTAATTTATTTTATTTTAAAATTCATAACGAAGTTATAAATTTCAATACTTTTGTAAAATTTAATTTTAGTTTTAAATTACTACTTGAATTATAAATTCATGTAGTAAGATTTTAAAATAAAAAAAAATATATCACACATATTTTTAAATAAAAAAAATTGCTTTAAATGCGAAATTTAAACACTAATTTACATACTTTCTGCATGCAAATATGTGTGTATAAACTAATATATCAAAGGCGTGAGTATTTTGGCTTATCGTGTGCGGAATTTAAAATGTGTAGTATTTTTAATATAAATACTCAAATTTAGTTTTTAGACTGCTTATAAAACATTCTTTACTATATTTTCTATATTCTTCTAAAGTGCTTTTGTTATGTTAAACAGCTTAATCCTGGAATATAGAGCATACAAAAGCCTGCCTAATTTTTGTTTTATTATTATAATTTATTCATCAATAAAACAATTCCGTTAGATAATTAGTGTAATATGATAGCGTAGAAAGTTTATATTAGTAATTCTTCGTATACTCGTTAAATTTTAGCTGCTGAAGTGCAAATTCGCAAGTCGGAATGTGCTATTAAAAACAAAACTAATCATTGGAGTCATCATATTTCTATGAATGCGTGAAGTAACTAAAGTGTAGTTGTTTCTCTTTCGAAATCCATTCCCACTCCATTGATTTTTACAGCTTCAGAAGAATGGACTATTGAGAAAGTGAGAGTTTTTACTTACTTTAGGTATTCCAAAGAGAATTGACAACGGACAAGTAAGAAAATCGATCTTTACCAATCAGGCCACTGGAAATATATTTAAGTCAGATGGAAAGTTCGATGTGAGATTTTGTTTCTAAGAATGAAAGTGGAAACAAGACTGACTAAACATTTTCTTCTCTTCGAAGAGATGGGATATGTGACAAAATCGATGGTTTACCAAACCTGTTTCTTTGTATCTTGTCTTTTATGGAAAGAAATTTATATCACAAAAGAGACCATTTCTGATGAATGTAAATCTTGCACCATAAACCTATTTTTCTACCTTATGTCAAATAAATTATGTTTTTTATTGTAAAATATATAGAAAAACTGATACAAGAAATTTTATTCCCTTGTTAGAAAAGAAAATTAATAAATTTAATTCACTTTTTATGGGATTAATCCTTGCATTATATTTTATCTTAATATTTGGGTATTGAAAAAAATTAATAAAAAATATTATTTTTGGTGAAAATAGAATTCTATTTACACGAATAAAAATTATTATTCGACGTGTCAATCTTTTTAACTCGCTTAAAACTTATATAACATAAAAATATTTTTCGACACAATTTTTAAAGACAAACCAATAGCAAAAGAGGCCTAAGTGATATTTATGACAGTTATCCAGATTGATTTTTCTCTCACATTGTGCAATAAATTATTTAAACTGCTAGAAAAATCTATAAAGATGAAAAAACGAAAAAGAAAAGAAACCTAAAGTGACAGGAGAAATGATGGACAACCTTAAAACTAAATTCGCAGATTTAGATACAAATATTTCTAAATATACAAAATTCGAAATTTTCTAAAGGATTCTATGATTGATGAGACGAAATGATCAAAGGAAATCACTGATAAATGTACGTTAGATCTTTTTTCCCATAAATAATTTTTTTAAATATATACAGTATAAAATAGGCATGTAAATGCATCGATAAATTAAATTTTTGATTAAAAAATATATCAAATGTTATAATAACCATTAAAATATCTGCTTATTAAAATTAAACATATCCTCTCGAAAAATTTGAAGTAAAATAATTAATAATAACAATAAAATTTAAAAATATCATAAAAGTAAACTTATATAGAATTTTGTATTTCAGTAATCTTTATATTTATACCATATTATTTTTTGTAATGATTTTTATCAATCAAAATATAAAATCATTATGCATAAAAAAATTTGATAATAAAAATCCATGATAAAATTTAACGAGCTTTGCTGGAAAAATACCTTAAATTTTTAACATTTATATTAATTTTAAAAGATCAATTTTCAGTTTATACATAACTAGCACATTATTAGATTCATTCTGAATAAAGAACTCATCAAAACAGACAAAGAAAATTGCCAGAATTCAGTTTCTTCTTTCATGGTATATATCGCAGTTATTGTCTTCCGATCGTAACAGTATAACTCTTTACTATATACGTAATAAACTTGCACTTTTATTTAATAAACGCAATTTATTTCAATCAATAAAATAGCTATTTTCTATTCAACCGAAGAAAACTATTACCGATTCACTGGCGAGTTGTACTAAATTATAAATGACTTTTCACTTTTGCCTGACACTAATTTAGAAAAAAAACCCGATACTTTTTTATACGATCGAATGAATAAAGAATTTACAGAATTTATTTTTATCATTTCGAGGCCATTTCTCGTTATAAAGTGCTCGATATATAGTTTTTTTTTATTGCAATTTATGTATATTTACATAAATATCAGAATCGATTGATATAACCAACTTTAACACGGAATCAGCACGATAATTTAAAAATTAAACATTAACCTACTTCAATATGATTTTAATATTATAATCCCATTTTAAACATAAACCACAAACCTTATTATATAGTTTATTACACCCATTCTACAGTACCTCATAAAATATTAATGTTATATACAATGAATGCATAATTTATTGATTAACATTTTACAATTATTTTTGGGGTTAAATTAGGTTAACATATAAAAATAACTATTAAAAATAATTATTACTTTATTTAAATTCTCTGCGATTTCAGAATAGCTCGATTTTAAATTAATAATTTATAATTATCAATAAATATTTATAATTTTTAGTAAATAAAATTTTAGATCAATAAATATTTATAATTTTATATAAACTTCTGAAAAATATTTTTAGTTTATTAAAAATATGTTTATGTTTACATAAAAAATGTTACCGTATTTTATTAGACTATATGAATTTTTTTAAAGTAAAAAGATTTATTATATTATTAAAAAGATTTTATTTACGAAACTAGAAAAATCTAGTTGGAAATTTCGAAATTTAAGAAGTCGAATGTAAACATAAGTGATCTTTGATCTAAAATATATATCTCACTCTACATTTTTTATGACCAATATAACGCATATTTTATTCAGGATATGTATTTTTTTTTTCTGAAAGTAGCTGTAAAGTAGGACAATTGAAACAGTTGTTGTAACATTGCTGTCAATCGGAACTGTTCTGCACAAAATGTATCCGGAATTGCAAGATATATATCGAAACACTAGAACAGAAAGTCATTTCTGGCTGGGCCCTTTTCTTAGTGTCTTAAAACAGTAAATCTTTCCAATTCCAGTATAGGCCTCTCTGTCTACAGACTTCTCATAATAACTTCTTTCATCTTTTACGTTCAACGATTCTATAAAATATCATCTAAAAGTCGCATCGAAACCTTTAAATTTGGCTCCGGAAGAAATCTGATAGAGTGTTTATAGTTTATGTTCTTTTTTTTAACGTTTCAAGTTTCAGATAACTGGAAACTTAAAAATTTAAATAATCAATTAATCACGAGTTTATTTTGCATAAAGTTAATAAAATTTGCATGATAATTAGCGTATAAAAATCTTGATAATTAAAGATGAACAACATCAAACTTCTCTGCGATTAAGCGCGATAAAAGAATTTTAAAATGTTATTTAAAGATAAATATTTTACTAAAAGCTTCGTTTTACGATTATTATCCTATTTTCCGACATCATCGTGTTGTTTTTTGTCTTTCAGTGTGTCCCACTAATAACTTTTGAACTAAACAATAGGTTTTTATGAAATTCCATAAAAATATTCTGCCATTAAACTTGACCACAATGCTGCATTCTTTAATCCAGGTGCTTCAAACGGTTTAAAAATGGAGTACGTTCAAATTTCTGATAATCTTTCTTAATATCTTATGAACTAATCAGATTGAATTTTATAAAATTTAGCAGAAAAATCACATATTTGAATATTAATTTAATGACATATCAATTAATCTTTTTTCTTTAACCATTAAAAATGGCGTACGTTCAACCTTCAGAAGTTTCCCTTAATGAAACTTTAGAATCGCTGATAGATTTTTATAAAATTTGGCAAAGATGTCATGCCACTGAAGTTAATTTTAATGGCAAACATTCCAATTCTGCATGTTTATTCATTTCAAAACAACAGGAGATTAATTCTTTCTGTAACTGCTCGTTTTATATTACTGTTACTTATTTAACGTAATGTTATCATTAGAACGTAACAGTATAAATGTATAATGAAAATAACGTACATTACAGATGCGGCATGTTATATCATCAACTAAATTTCGACAAAGCCATTATTATAGGCAATTATTTCCAAATCGTCGATTTAATTATTACTCTAGCGTGTTTCGATTAAGCGATAAAAATACAAAAATAATAAATATTGCAGTCCAACTAAAGTTATAATATTAATAATAGTCAGGTAAAGATTCTATCGGAGTATCAGCTTACCACGAAATAATTTTTCATGTAGTGTGTGTGAAATATAACACCAGGTAGGCGTTGTTTAGTCGCTTCCGTTATTGAATGAGTAACGAAAAACGTGACTACGTTTTTAACCCAAGTAATATTATTTCACTTGTTCTATGTGTTTACATTAGAATTATTCATTGGCTGGCTAATTAGTACGAAGAAAAAAAAATATAAAATAAATTAAAAAAAAAAAAAAATGAAATTACGATTCATAAAATTCTTTTTTTCGCGTGTAACAAATCAAACACAGCGTAAATGATAATCGAGTCCATTGATTAAAGGAAAAATAAACTTGTTATCTGATGGAATTGGTCTTTCTTTCCTACGCGATAACAGCAATATTAAAGTCAATAGTCATTTAATAGAGTAATCATTGCTACATTACTTCTATCAAAAAAAAGTTTCCTTGGAAATGATACAATTATGTGTCTCTAAATTGAAAAGAATCGAATCACTCTCTCTTCTTGAGACCCACTAAAGCAGAATATAAGCTATTTCACACTAGGCAATTTTTCTGAAAGTTCAACTCCAACTACTCAATTAATATTGCAACTTTATTTATTTCTTTTTTTTTTAACCAAATTAGTTTTCGAGTCGAACAAATTTTACAAAATTAAAATTATAGAACGATGATAAATGGAAATTTTAAAGTAGTTAAACAATAATTAAAGTTTCCGTACTTATTATGATTAATTATTATTATTATTATTATTTTATTTTTTCTAATGCGAATGTAATTATCTCGGTCGAATAAATTGTTTTACGTTTACAATTTTCAACTTTATTTATTTCTTTTTTTTTTAACCAAATTAGTTTTCGAGTCGAACAAATTTTACAAAATTAAAATTATAGAACGATGATAAATGGAAATTTTAAAGTAGTTAAACAATAATTAAAGTTTCCGTACTTATTATGATTAATTATTATTATTATTATTAATTTATTTTTTTCTAATGCGAATGTAATTATCTCGGTCGAATAAATTGTTTTACGTTTACAATTTTATTCAAAGAAGGATCGTTCGTAAACCTCTTTGATATTTTAACATTGTATCGTATGGTTAATTAGTTAAGAAAGATGCACAGTTATCGATAGTTTTCGCTTCAGTTGAATAGCAATCGGATTATGTGATCACTTCGTATATCATCCAAATTAATCATACATTAATTAAATAATCCGGTATTTAGACATTGGGACTTTTCGTTTGTATTTTGAGTTTGATACCAAATCAATCGTAAGAATAATTAGTAACGATTAATTGAATAATGAAATTTACTACAATTTCATATTAAAGATAAGTGTTCATCCTTGAAGCATAACTTTAAGTACGTTTACAGTATAATTTTTAATTTTACATAATCGATTAATCGTTAAAATTAGATGTAATTTAACAAATGAATATTATGTTTCGTGCTTAAATGGACATAATACACGAGAGATTATTTTATATATAATAAAATTGCAGAATTAATAGGAAAGGTTGTTCTTCAGAATTTGCAGTATTCCGGATTAATGAACTGAAACCATTTCTGAGCGCTAAAATATATTTTAAATGGAAATTAACAATATTTATAATAAATAAATGATTCTGTAGTTGTTTTAAACAATTTTATTTATGAATTATATATATACAGACCTATTTTCATATTATAAAACTTTTATGCAGATAAAGTGATATCTACTGTATATTAACAACGTTTTACTTTATTACAAAATTTCACACCTTAATATTGGCTGAATAACATAATTAAACATGTAGTTCTAACCAGTGATCTACCGCTCCGACATCGCGTGTTAGTCATTTGTGTGCATGCTGAATATTTTAATCTGGTAATGTTCACGCGTGTTGTATATTCACGTCACTATCACACAAACAGTGGAAAGACACGTGATAAACACGCATAATATGAGCGATAGATCACAAGTTAGAACTGACAATAATTGATTACATTCAAACGTTAAATAAAAAAAACAACAAATTTTTTTTATAATTATAGACATTTTAATCTTAATATTTAATGCGCAAAAAATGTTGTCTGTTTATTTATTAAACAACATTTAACAATAATTTTGTTTTTGTTTTTTAATTTAGTCTGGTTTAGAATATGATTTAATAATTTTGAGAAGATTAATGCAGTTAGACGTTCTCTGAATTAACAAGACGACGTCTGAAATTCGAGATAGTGTGGATTAACTAAAAATCATTTATTATCATAACGTTAATCATTTGCGAATGTGTAACGAAGCGAAAATTCCGATTCGAAATAAATTAAAAATAATTTATTAATTTTATCAACTAATAATAATAATAAACAACAAAACTTTTAGTTTGATTTAACAAACGAAACTACTTTTATTCAGTTCGGTAATCCCTCTTAATTCAATGCTGATTTGCATAAGTTAGTTGTGTTTTGAACTTGTTGCTAAGAGACCCGACCATGTGACTTGTGCGTCATGAAAGCGAAAGCAATTTCCGCCCCTCGTTGTTTCCCTCCAATTGAATCACATGATGACGTGAATACAGAATTAGTGATGCTGATGAAAGTGAAGGTTTATATCTAAAAAAATAATAATAATAAAAAAAGAGAATAATTTATATTCAATGTGATATATATAAATATATACAGTATATATAGATATAAAAAAAAAACAGAAATTGTTTTATATTCCACGTTGCAGTTTTACTTTTCCTACTTACAGGAATTGTAAATTTGCATAAACCAAAAACACGCATTTCCGAAAAATTCTTAAATATTTTTTTTATTATTAAAAAAATGATTATAATATATTTTTATAATTTTATATTTTTTTTTTAATATTAATTATTTTTATTTTTATAAAAATATTAATATATTTATAAACATTTTTAATTTTTTAAAACAAAATTTTAATAAATCATTTTATTTTATCTGTTAATCTATTTTTTTCCCTTCTTTTTTTCTTTGGTTTAATTTTTAATAGAAAATTTAAAACCGATGGCCACGCAAATTACAATTTACATATTTTATTTCCGTAAGGGATAATTTAAAAACATTCGAAAATTGAATTATTATATGTGAGAGTTAGTTTGTTAATGTAGAGTATCAGAGTTCAGTTAAAGCGTATAACTGAAGTTCTGTGCAATATTTCAGGTAGTTTGATCTATCCCATGTCTCCTGCTTTGTATCTCATCAGAAAGCTCTGCACGTTTAGCTTTTGAGTGCTGGCAGAAAGCCAACGTTCCAGGGTGCACGTCATCGGGCAGACGGACAGCACCATCATTTTCCCAAAATACATTTACATACATTACTTTGTCCAAATGATATTTTGTTACAAACTCTACGCTCTATTAGAATGTGAGATGGCTGATGTGGTACTACAGATAACCTACTATATTGTTAATATTGGATTTGGCACTGTCTGAAAGGGAACGTAGTTAACGGTTTTAAATCTTTCATGTTATACGAATTTTAATGCACAGAATGTTATTTTATACTTTATGTGTATATGAAATATATTTAAACATGTTTTTTTTATCTAGTTTTGACAAGTATAATTCAATCTAAAGAATTCCTCTTTAGATGACAAGTTAATGCTAATTTATATAGAAATTACTTAATCGCTATTATTTTTTCATTTTTTAATGCAATAAATTAGAGTTCATTTATTTATCTAAAAAAGAAAATGTGAATTTTTTTTATTAATAAAATAAGTTAATATTAGAATAATTTGTTAACATATTCTATAAGAGAATTTTTTTTTTAATTCCGGTAGCTGTAGTTCTAAATAAATTATATTACACATAAATCATAAAAATTACTTTTAAAATGCTTGGAAAAATTATTATAACTAACTAGAGTAGACTGTAAAAATTATTCAAAAAATAATAAGCGTGCTAGTAAGAAAAATAATAATGAAAATTTGTTGCAAAATTTTTATCGTAAACAAATTTAGATACACTTAGAAATTCAAAAAATTTTTATTTTTTTAAGTTTTTAATTGGAGTAATTTATAAGATATTTAATAATAACACAATACATTAAATAACATATTTTTCAATAATAAATGATGTTAGGATCAAACATAATTTATGGATAAAAAGTCAGAGAAAGATCGAACGTTTTTCTAACAATTCCATATCTATTCTGCATTATATCTTTTGTTTCAGAACTATTTTTCATATTCAATGATATATGTATAAAAATGACATTGTGTAATTTAACTTTTCTTATTTCAAACATAATAAATAACATAAAAAAATTCTACATTAAATTTTAGTAAGGAATATTTTGAGATTTACATTTGAAATTATAATGTATAATTTAAGAAGCAATTTAATGTAACTTAAAACAAAATCATAAAAGATTATTTAAAAATATATATATATAAATATATATGTGTGTACTTTAAAAATATATATATATAAATATTTATCAATTTTAATGTTGTTAAAATTTTAAATTACATGAAAAATTTATTAACTATTTAATGATATTTATACCAACAATTTATATGACTAAATCATGTTTAAGATTATAAATTACAACTTTTAAAAACTTATAAATATTAAGCAGAGTTAAATTTCTTCCATGAAAACTGTGAAGTTAACAAATTTCGTACTGACAGGATGTCAGACCTATTGTATTTTTCTTACTAACTTTAGAAAATCTTTCTTTTTTTTTTTCTCCCTCTACTTTCTTTTACCTGATGGGTGACAACATGACCTGTCTTCTGTGACTGACAGGTTCGGTAGCTAAAATTCTAGTCACATGATCTTTTATTTCCTAGTCTGTAGTGATTGCCAAGGGAGGAGTTGCTGCATGCAGATATTGTGTACGGAAAACACATTGGTAGTACCCGCAGGACACAGTTAGATTTAGTCGTGGAATTCAGACTTAGTTTCTACATTTCGGTGCACTGATTGAACTCTGTACCCCTGCAGGTAACGGGATTCCATTTCGGATGTGCCAGATTTCGATAGAAGGAATAGTACTGATAGCAATGGACGGCGAAATGAATGTTTACGTGTGATCTGTCAACCAAGATCTGTCGAACTTTAATATAAAGAAAGGTGCAAACAATTTTTTTTCAAGAAAGTTCGCATTTTTATAGAATAAAAAAATGAATAAGTATTTTTTTGAAACAACTAGTACTTTTTTAAAAAATAATGAAGAATCTCAATAATAATCGATATGTTAAAATAACAATTTATGAAACTTGATATAATTAATTGATTTCATTAAAGTTTGAAACACGATTATTCAGATAATTAAAATTTCAAACGAAATAATAAAAATAAATAAATTGTTTCCAAGTCTGCTAGAAAGTAATTCCATCTAATTATATAGATAATAAATCCAACTACCGAGACAAACAACTGCCTTGCAGAATAAAAAAAGCATGACAAATGAAAGAGTGTATGCCATTTACTTAGTTTTAAAGCAGTAGACTTCGATAAATACAGGAATATATCAATTCTCGAAGAATGAGAGATGCAGACGTATTAAATACTATACCTTCTACGTATACTCACACTGCTCGTTCTCCAAAACACATACTAATTGGAGAAGAGAAAAATAGAAAAATAATAAGACGAATATAAAATATTAATTAAAAGACTGAAAATAAATGAACAAAAAATAGAGAATTAAAGAAGTGAAGCAAACTAAAAACAAGCAGCAACACAAATTCAAAGAAGTAAAAAATAAAATAAAAGAACAAACAGAAGAGGTAGAAACTAGAGAAAAAATTAGTAGTACCAGATGTGTTCACTGAAAGAGAAAGAAGCAATAAAATGATGATAAAATTTAATTTAAAAATATATACGAGGTTAATAATTGATAAATAATTAATTAAAATGATTTATGAAAATAAAAATATAATCATAGAATGATGGAAACATATTTGTATAAAGTTGAAAGGAGACTGTATAAAATTACATATCCGAAGAAAAATAAAACTTAACTTTTTCTAGACGATAATTATTTTCAAGCTACGAATTACTTATATTATTAGCTTTATCCTATAGTTAATCAAAAGTTTATCTTGTTTAGTATATTTATCATAATAATATATATATACTGCGTGATGATAAGTGATGATTAAAGAGAAATAGGATTCAATATTGGTGATGGATTAATAACTAGACGAACCTATTTAGATAAATTATATAACCTAAATGAATTCTATAGTATCGATATATCTAATGTAATCATTTAAACTACTTTGGTCTAATAAAAAAAGTACCTAAAAAGTAGAGACTTAGTTTTTAAGCTTAGTAATTTGTCAAAAAAACTGTCCAACTCCCAATTCTCATTGATTCTAATAAATCAATAAAGATAAGGTACTACTTTGAGACATTTAATAACCAGGTTCTTGTCAAGATGATGTTATTTGCTAAGAGAAAGACTCCAGATCTGTTGGCTGACAGATACAAAGATGTTTTGTTAGGTTATCTGAGATTCCAATCCTAAACTAATTGAAGATTTTGGCAGAAAGTGGTTTTGATTGAATTGAATTGTTTTGATTAATGTAAGAAAAGTGTTTTTTCCCTTATTATTATTCTACATAATTCCATTAAAATAAAATATTAATTCAAATCATGTACAACATAATCCTGCTTTTTTTTCTTAAAAAAATTCTTTTTTCTCCCTTATTATTATTCTACATAATTCCATTAAAATAATATATTAATTCAAATCATGTACAACATAATCCTGCTTTTTTTTCTTAAAAAAATTCTTTTCACACTTTCTCGAAATTTTAGATATGTTTACTCTGAAATACCTATTATTAATATTTTTAATTATATTAATAAATGCAGTTTTAATTATTTTATTTGTGATTATAATTATTTTAAAAAATTCATATCTAAAATAAGTCTGCATAATACGTTCACGTTTGACAAATTAAAATGCCTCGCACAATTTCCAAGAATATTGGATGAGAAACAAATTTTCACTGATGGAAATTCTTATTAACAATCCTTGGCATGTCAGCAAGTTGATCATGAGATATTTTTTTTTTAAATTAACACAGAATCATTTCTGGTTTCAGCACTTTTGCAATTTTTTAGCGATTCTTTAACTTAATTTATTTTATACACATTTTTTCCTATCTAAAATGAACATTTTTTATCATATAACATAAATTATTACCACTATAAAAAATGACAATGTTTAAAAATAATATTTAAATCGAAATTTATGTCATAAGAAAAATATAAAAAATTATTTCCTGCTTGAACAGCAAATTATAAAATAGAATATTTATAATTTATTATTAAATAAATTATTTTATTTTAAAAAAATTTGATTAGAATTTATGTAATATTTCAGGAGTCAAAAACCGAGAAATAGACCTTCCTTTCATCATATTTTACTTCATTTGGATTTGGCAGGTGAAGAAATCACAAATTTTTCTGAAGATAATTACTTTAAGACACAGGTAAAATAATAATTGTTCAAACAAATTTACAAACATACAATGGACCCTTGTATAATGCAGAAGATATGTTTTGCATTATGTTTATGATTATAATTTATGTACAGGAATACCTCAATTATCGCGCATAAATCTTCATATATAAAGTCAATAATCCTCACAAACTACAATTTTATAACAACATAGACACAATATATACAAAATCATCACCTGCTTAGTTAGAAAAGCTGATAGTTCTTATAATTACAACTAGGCAGGTGATGTAGATAATTAGGCTGTCAATTTACGCGTTTGATTGGTCAGTTCATCAAAATATCTTTCACGATTACAAACGAGACAATCTGGAAATCGATATTATTTGATCCTTAAAAAATACAGCTTATGAAACGATTGTAAACATAGCAGTTATAATAACTTGCATAGGTCTATCTCGAAGAATAAATAAAATTCTTTGTATTTGATAGAGGTCTATACTATCCTTTTGGAATTATTTCGCCCGAAGCAAAATTATAAATCCCATTGACAAAAGAGTAGGCTACTGTCTGAATATCATAGGAAGGGATTTTTTTACAAGGTGGAATGGGAACCAGACAATTGTTCATGGCTAGACAGCCTCTTGGTTGTGTTTGAAGGGTTAGGTAGATCTTAGTGAGAAGACAGGTGAAAATGGTACGCTCCAGACAATGTTTGGAAAGGCGCCTTTCTGCCTTCACACCTCTGCTGGGACATCTGTTCCTTAACCCTTTCACTCCGACCGGAAGGGAGGGGAAAAGCACTTTCGTTGGGCGTACCATAGGCGGAAGACTCCATTGTGTCTACAAGGGATGGTTGTTTATTGACCACTTCTTTGTCATGTGTTAGAAGTGGTTGCCGTGTCAGCAATATATAATCATAGACTTCTATTTATTTTTCATTTTATTTCAAATATTTAAAAATATTTGTATTAGGAAAACTTCAGTTTTTTTTTAATTTAATTTATTTATTATTAAATAAAAAACTTTTGAAAAGTATCTTCTTTCAAAATTTAATGCATATAAAAAAAAATTCGCTTGTTTTATTAATTATGAAAAAATTAAATTGCAATCAAAAATGTTAAAAAATTAAACATTTTATATTTCTAAAATAAAATAAATTTTTTTAAATGATTCTTTTCATTTATAAAACTAAAAATAAACTATGAAACTAATTACCTAAAACTTTCTTCAATTCAGTTATAGGACAATATGTCATGAAAAATAATATGTTATAAATACAATAATTTTAAGTTACAGGTTGTAACATTTTAATTTCATTAACCTTAAATGTTTAGCTTTCATAAAAACGAAATTTTATTTTAGTTCTTCACTTTGTTCTTCACTTCCAGAGCTGTATAATAAATCAAAGTGACTGTAGTTTCATTATGTTAGTGAAGAAGATTTTCTAAGTATAGAGAGACTATTTGACTTGAAATTAGTGCCGATTACTGAGCTTTTTGACAACGTTACCAATCGATTCTGTCCTAATTGAAATACGCTAGTATTCATTGATCATTTTCGAAGAGTGTCATCTTCTGTAGAAGCAAGTCTTCTTCTCCCGCTAGTTGTTATCTTTACTTTGAAGTTGGTGGTTGCTCCCATCGATGTCTAGACAGCCTAGTTTAGTTGATAACTTCTATTATCTTATTTTGAGCACTTCACCGATTATTATTTGAAAGAATGTAAAAATTGAGTCACTAGCTGAGATATTGAACTGTCATCACTTGACCTTAAAGAAATTATAATTCTGAAAACTTTTAATTTATTTTACATTTAAAAGAAAATCTTCATGGACTGTTTCAGAATAAAGCAAATCTATGTATTTGTCTTATTCTGAAAATGTTCTGGATCAAATTTCAAATTTATTAGAATGATAACTTTGAAATTCAATCCGTGATGCAACACAATTTAAAAAAAAAGGTAATAATAATAAATAGAATTTCTTAAAAACTGAGTATCAATCGATCAACTTTGCTATTTATATTAATTATAATTTATAAAATGTAACTCGAATAAACCTACAAATTAAATTTATATAAAATTTTAAATTTTTGGACAGTGACAATTTATTTTTCATTTTTCGTAAATAAAATTTAATATCAACACATAATTATCTTAAAATGTTATTTAAAAAATGATATTAATTTATTTCTCCATAAAAAATAAAAATAATATATAAAAATAAATATATTATTTTTAATATTTTCTCTAAAAAATTTGAGAAAATTTATCACAATTTCTCCTTATTAATATATATATTAATAATTCTATTAATTCTTATTAATTATTGGAATTATTAAAATTAATTCTATATTTTTAAATGAACTATTTATTGAACTAATAAAAGCACAATCGGATAATTCAAAGTCACTTTTCCTGCCTTGATAAACCCTTTGCCTTCTCATAGAACGTCTTACTTCTCTATAATAATAAAAGAATGATATAAAGAAATAGTATTCGCCATCTTGTAAGAGCTAAACGTTCGTGAAACTTACTATAACGGCTGCTCCTTAGCAGTCGTTATTATACAGTCATTGGAGAAGCGATAAACGATCGTTCGTTATTACATGAACGTTCGTTACTTTATTTTAGCCTAGCAGAATTTGTTCTATGTACGTTCGGTGACGTCATTTGTACCACATGATTGATCTAAACGATGGCTCGTTCACAAACATTCAGCTCAAAATCTGTGATTCAGCCTTAGGTCCCTGTTGAGTGAGTGACGTCACTTGGTAGCGGATTTCATTTACCCTACTATCCAATATGTTGAGTTGTTTCAAGATGTCTGCGCCCATGATTGTTACTAACCAAATGAGCAAACGATAATATACTGTATAAAGTATACGAATTTAATGGTGTATTAGCATTGCTTCATGAAAATCTAATAGAAAATAAATATCAATCAAATTATGAGTATATAACTGTTCTACGATCGAGCTAAAAAGTCAGCTGCTATCGGAAGTATTTATAATGGACTCCATTTTCTTTCAATAACCGCATCTACTTGCCATTCAGCAGATACATCAACCGCTGCCGCTACAACTCGTGCTTAAGTAGCACCGTTGAGTCTACTGAACGCAGCCATTGTGTGGACGGTTTGGTTGTTACAGTATTGCAAATCATTTTGATTATTTTTTATAAAACCGGGCCCGCCAGAAGAACGGGCGATTTTAAAAGCTTAATATCTCATATATTTAATTTATTTTTAAATTCTTACTTATGCAATATGTAATAACATTAAATAGCATTTATTTTATGTGTGTTTAGCATGACGTGTCCTAAAGATAATATGCCCTCTCTCTCTCTCTACATATTCCTGTAACCTTGATCGGAAATTATCCATTGTTTTGCGTAGCATTTGAAGAGGAGTCTGTGCTGCCTCTTGTTGGATTCTTTGTTTCAGTGATGGGATATATCTTACTGCTGGGGTATTAAACACTTTTTAAATATCCTCAAAGGAAATAGTCACGAGCCGAAAGATCCGGCGATCTCGCAGGCCAAGGCAAATTCCCGTGTCTTGAGATGACATGATTGAGGAATAATCTTTTGATGACATTCGTGGTGGATATTTCTTCTGTGTGACTTGTTGCCTCATCTTGTTGAAACCATGTTTCTCCGTTAATTTAAGAATAAGTTGCCAACCGTGTAATCACAAATGTGTGTAGCATTTGCACATAACGCTCAGCATTTACATTCATACAATTCTCATTGTCATCTTTAAAAAGTAGGGACGATATAATCCCGAAAGATGAAGTAGTGCACCACATTATCACTTTTTCACTATGTAGGGGCACTTGAAGTTCCCTGGATTAGCCGCGCACAATATCGGTAATTCTGCTTGTTAACATATCCCGACTGGTGGAAATGAGCCTCATCATTAACATTTGTGAATGAAATCTGGATTTTCTCCTAACATTTGCAGTAATTTTTGGCAGAATCAGACGCGGTTTATGGCATCATTTTCGGTTAATGCATGCACAACAAGCAGTTTGTAGGGATGGAATTTTCGTTCCTCCTGAAGAATGCGTCTGACACTGGTGATGGATATTTCAAGAGAAACGGCATGACAAGTTGTAAAGTGTCGTGGGCTGCGCTCAAGGGCTTCTCTCATTGCACCAATGTTTGCCGGTTGTAAGTACAGTTCTTACACATTTTGGCGGCTTCTTTGATAATGCGGAACCTGTTTTTTCAAAATTCTTAACTCGTCTTTATTGCATGTGTTAAAGGCACAGGATTGTTGCGATGAATTCCGAAACAACCGTTCGGCTAGGACAAATCCCCATTCTTGTAATATGCCTTAATGGCGTAATCATATTGTTCTCCTGTCCAACTCTCCATGATGATTAAATGCCGACAAGTTATGAATGCAACACTGGTGGTCTAACTTTCTTCATTCCAACATAGAGACCACAACATCACTTTCAAAATTGCCCGTTCTTCTGGCGAACCTTGTATTCATATTTTAAAATGCAGTAATAAAATTTTATAGGCTTAATTACACTTGTCTCATGTATGTTTGATTATCGGAATAACTTTGGTTCAATGGTTCCAGTTAATTTGAATAATCGAAGTTCTATTGTAATCATATCAGAAATTGGTTTTAGCTGCTGTTTGAACGTTTTGGCTGTTATTTACAATCATTTCCTAAATTAATTAATTTTTTATTTTTCGTAGTTTTCAATATAGTAATAATAACTGTATCATAATTATAGGCCTAATTGACATTTCTTTTGTATAAATTTGGTATTCTCGTATATGGTTGATTAACAGATCAGGCTTGATCTCGATTAATTTGAATAATCGACGTTTACTGTATTATTATATTGAAATCAAAAGTAACGTTTTATCCCGACATAATGCTTGTCTAAAATTTCCATTATTTATTAAATATCAGAATAATATACTGATAATGCTTATTTCATATTTTTTCTCTGTATAAAATGTTTTTAATAATAATTATTATAGTATTATATTTCTGTAAAGATAAAAATGCATTATTAAAATTTTACAAAAATGAATATAATAAATAAATTAGAAAATAAGTAGGATTATATAAACCTATAAATCATTAATATATGAGTTGTCTTTCCTCTTCTTTGCTCCAGATTAGTATTTTTCAAATTTTTTAAAGAATTATCAAAAAAAAACTGACCATACTTTTACATAAAAGAAACTGCGTTGCTTTACTATAAGTAAGCAACTGGAATCGTCCTCTTGTCATATTATTGCTGAAAAAGCAATATAGATAGCCTACACTGAAACATACTTTCCATCTTCGCTATTCTTTTAATTATTTTATGATGTAATTATCTACTTAATAATCCAAAATGTGATAAATATATTAAGAAATAAATGTGAGAGAAATGAAAATTATTTCACATATGAAAGTCTTTATACAGTTTTTTGCAGATCTTGTAACCAGTCTGCTATTAATTTTCTGCTTGTGTTTGTGCAAATTAATTGGTGGTTTATCACAGAAAGGATTTTGCTTTGACACAATAAAATAAATATATAACATTTCCTCTAATGTATAATTATAAAAAATTGTCCAAGATGTCGACGTTATGGTGATATAACAATTAACGCTTATAAATTGCATTATGTGTCAGAAATTCCCGAGCTTATTTCAAAAGAAAAGATCCAACTAAGACTTCCACATTAAAAGTAGAAATTCTCGGGCAGTCTGGCCAATTTATGAAAAATATGCTTTTATCTATATCTATATACAGGGTGCCCCAGAAAGAATGGATAAGCCTGAAACACCTCATAGTAGAGCAACGAAAAACCGATGGATTTCATTTATTTGTAATTGTGGTCCACAGCTACAAATAAATGAAATCCATTGGTTTTTCGTTGTTATAATATTCTTCATGGACTATACCAATAGATATGCAGTAAATCGTATGAGTAGCTGTTGTAATTTTTTGGAAAAAAACTCGAACTTCAATTTTTATCATGAGATGTGGTAAATAGTTTTTTTTTGTAATAGTTTAAGCATACTTGGTGAAAAAAAAATGTATGAAAGCCTAAGCGGCCAACTATTTTAAATTTTATGACTTTGTGGCACGGACATCAAAAAAGGTTCGCCATCGCTGTCCTAGGGGACTACTACAAGTATGCGCAATTTCAAAAAAATCGGTGACCCGAATGTCTGATTTTATGACTTTGTGGCACGGACATCAAAAACGGTTCGCCATCGTTGTCCTAGGGGACTACTGCAAGTATGCGCAATTTCAAAAAAATCGGTGACCCGAATGTCTGAACTCCCTTGTAAGGATAAATAATTCACAGTTAAAATTGAAATCAACTTAAAACTAAAATATTCCTATAATTTCAAGAAATTATAGGAATATTTTAGTTTTAAGTTGATCTGAAAAGTCTAGGGCAGGCTGTGTTGCTTATTTTCTTATGTTTCATCGCTTACTATCAGACCTGTTGTCGAGAAAAGACAATCACCCTCGTATTAAAAATCTTTAGCGATGTGATGTAACCAAAAATTAAACGCCTATAATCTCACATGTTGATCTTTAGCTGACTGCATTAAAGAATTAACAAATTTAAAGCCAGAATCTGGCAAATGCTTAGCCACCATAGACTTCGAAAGTCTGTTCACTTCCATAGAACTCAACCGGTACGTTTGAATAGTATTATACTATATTATGTTCCAAAAATGGCGTTTTACCTCATTTTATAATATCCAGTTACAGTTCCTGTTTCCTTTAATCACCAGTTATCTGTGTTTTACAATTGTTAGATAAATGCTAATTAATAGTTACTGCATTAAACTGGATCTAAAAGAGTTTAAATACAATTTAACAACATACATGTCACGATGTGCAATTATTTTGATAATTATTCCAAATCATTTTATATTATTTACATAATATCAACTTCTCTATTGACTGCTTTATGTTATAGCAATTTTTGTCCACGAGTTTATTTTGTTATAAGTTAATTGTAAAAAAAAAATAAATCAATGTACACTACTAAGTCAAACTCAGTAGTACACATTATATTCTATCATTTTCAATGTAATTGATAGAAGAACACTGTGAACACTCATATCATAGATAAACTTTTCTGGATTTCCATAAAAACGATCTTATTAATAATTACATACTTATATTATTATTAATTAAATAAAGTATTATATAAAAGTTAAACTGAAGTTTTATTTATATTCTATCTTTCTAGCAATATTTGGGACGTGTAAAGAAAGACTGAAAGATCGATACAGAACAAATTTTCAATATATGCGGTCGTTCTTTTGGGATGGAAAGAGGAATGATCTTCCAATAAAGGATCATTTCGTGGAGTTAATCGTGGAGAAGTTAAATATCTTTGGAAAGAAAGAGAGGGAAAAGATAAATCTAGAAGATATATTCTCAAAGGAGGTAGTGGATCACCAGACGATATTGCTTTCGGGAGAATCAGGTTATGGGAAAACTACTCTTTGCAAGAAAATTGCTTACGATTGGGCTACAGAAGGAATGTCATCCAATTATTTAGAACATTTTGATCTTGTTGTTGTTATTTTACTACGGGAATTAGGTGAAAAAAGTTTACATGATTTAGTTCTGTATAATATATTTCAGAATGCAGAAGGAGAAGTAAAATCTAAAATAGAGAAAGAAAATCTGAATATATTGGTAATGTTAGATGGATTCGATGAGATTTCATACAAAAGTCCAGTTTTGAAATTTATCCGAGAAGAATCTTTCGATATCTCTATGCATATGACAATCATTGTTACTTCTCGTCCTGAAGCGACAGAATATATCAGAGAAGACATGAAGTCACGATTTTCTGTCGAAGGCTTTTCTGAACAACAACAACAGAAGTACATTGAATTGATGTTTAAAGATCATGAAGATGAAAGTAAAGAATTATATAAAATACTGAAAGTGGAAGAATATTTTTCTGATATAAGAAAACGCCCTCTTATACTACATATGATATGCTGCTTATATCTAAACGACGGCTGGTGCTTAAAAGAAGGTATAACAGATTTGTACATACGAATGGTTTCTTTGCTTATTAAAAGATACAGAAGTAAAAATAACAGCAATTGTAATTTGAAAATAGGAAATTGAATTGAAATAAAAGGAAAATATTTCTATGGAGAAGATTTGCTGATCAGATTAGGAAAATCAGAGAATAGTACCGGTATATTTGAAGATTTGAAGAAGCTTTTTCCTATAGAAGAAGAATATAACTTTATTATTGGATTGGGCATTCTAGAATTATATTCTTTTTCTGCTTTCGACGAAGATTGTCATTACCAGTTTGTGCATTTATCATTTTACGATTTTATATTAGCTCTTGCTGCTTATTTTTCGGATTTTTCTGATTTTGATATGAGTGATAACATTTTACTATTTATGATGGGACTTTCCGGAGAAGAACCATTTCCGGAAAAGGTACAAGATCACTTGAAGAAGCGATATATGGAAGAAAAGGGTCTATCTTTATATAATCCTGAATTCATGCTTCAAGCATACAGAGAAATAAAAATAAAAAGCAACTGGGAATTACTTTGTTCTTTTTCTCGCCTGATATTTTCGTATAAAGATCTAGACGATGTTAAAGTATTGTTACCTCTGTATAATTTTACTGAAGTATTCTTTATCTTTCCAAAAAGTAAGAGTATTTATACGATATGTAGAGATAACTTGATTGATTTTTACAAAAATTATAACATTTTCGATAAATTGGTTATTTTCCTTTTCGCGGGTATGGATGATCCTTTTTCTATTCATTATATAAGGGATGGTCGAGAAGTAACCTCTTGCATTATAGATTTCTTTAACAAAATTGGGCCAATCAAACATAAAATTTATTTCTCTGGCTTTGCTTACTTTGAAAATATATGCTTTTTTATGAAAATCAAATATTCGAAAGAGATATTTAAAAATCAAAAAGAAGAGCGAAATGCAGATGATAATAAGAAATTTGTTGCTTTACAAATAGTTCATATATTTGGATGTGATTTCGTTAATTGTTTCATTTCTGCAGAACAATATGAAATTTTACGTCATAGAATTAAGATTTTTTCTCATTCAGAAAGGCAAGAATACTTTTATGAAGTCTTAAACGTGCAATAACAAATATAATGCATTCGATAAGAATGTGTAATTTAATTTCGTGGATAAACTGAATGCCAATTTTTTATTTCCTTTTTCAATTTCAATTGTCTTTTATTAAATCTGTAAGTAACGTTTGCTTTATAGTTAATAACATTAGACTAATATACATCACTTGCCTGAATATTATTAAGCTATTCAATGAACTGAAGTTTGCCTAGTAAAGAGTAACGTAAATATTATTTACAATTCTTTAGTAATAATGCAACATTTTTTTAAAAATATATTTTAAATTCTGTATAAGATTATGTTATTCATGTGATATAAGCAAACTGATGAGGCAATTTTCCTAATCTTGATTAACACGAAATGCGTATTCATCAAATCAAATATAAAATCGAATAAAGATCTTGACTATTTTTCGATTGTGCAAATATTTAACTTGTGGATTATTTTAAATTTCTTTATTATCATAGTATAAAACATATCTATGAAAAAATAAAAATATTTTCCACTTAATAATGAAGTATATTATTGAAAAATTATGGTCATAGACACATATATTCGCGATATACTTCTGTTTTAATTGAAATTATCTATACTCAAACAGAAATGCAACTAAAATATAAAAAGAAAAATTAAAATATTATTAAATATTGTATTATTTTAATAATGATGATGTATAAAACGTCATTCAATATTCTTTACAGATTTTCGTCACAAGAATTGCGGAAACTGTTAAACTTTACGCGGGTCGTAGATTAATATTTTTTATAAATAATGTAAATAATCGAAAGAAATATTAAAATGTAAAAAATGCAATAAAACACCAACTACAAATTAGAAAATCATTTGCTCTTCTTTTTTAAACGAATTATTTTCTTTTTTTAACACTGTGAGACTTCTTGTTTACGAGATCTTAAGGGTGACAGGCTCAGGAATTGGCCTATGAAAGGTTGTGGGCGTCACGTAGGACCAACGGAAGAACGGCAGAATGTATCGACGCAGTATTATCTCAGACAACAACAGTTTTGTCAACTATAACCATGTTCATATGGCGAGAGACATTTCCTTACAGACATTGTACAAAAATATAGATCACGCAAGGAGGAAAGGGAATTGTTGAAATCGAAGAACCTGATAGAATGCTGTCCCAGTCCTAGTAAAGCTTAGAATTTCTGTCATTGTTCTGTGGATGTAGTTGTCAATTCACAGGCTTGCACCTGTCCATCGAGTGGCAAGTTCGTTTGGACATTACCACTGGTATATGTCAAATAGGAATAAAGGTAAAGCTTAGAATTTCTGTCATTGTTCTGTTGATGTAGTTGTCAATTGACAGGCTTGCACTTGTCCATCGAGTGGCAAGTTCGTTTGGACATTACCACTGGTATATGTCAAATAGGAATAAATTATATGAGATTTTTTTAATTGATTAAAATCCGTTTTGCAAATATTTTGGAGTAAAACTGAAGCATTTTTATTTAACAGTATTATTAATTCCCTCTTGTTGGCTGATTTTCGTCCTCAGACTTGTTCTAATTCTTAGCAAGTTTTATATTTGATAAATTCCTTTTTATATTTGATAAAATCCTTTCTTACTTCAACATATTACATAACTTTGTGTTTTTAGCAATTGAGCCTGATTCATAATACATTTTTTTTTTTTTTTTTAATTTGGCCTTTTCATGATTTAAGAATAGAGTTTAATTCTCATTATATGTTTACTTCAATACTTATTTCATAAAGTTTCGAATTTTCTATTGGTTTCCATCTGTTACCACAACAATTCTGTATCAATATTGTACTTCTATCCGTATTTTTTGGAAATATAAAGAGCTGGAACCCTTTTGAAGAGCTGTTTGTACAATTCGGAACTGAATAACCTTCCATATCAGCAGAAAAGTGCACAAATCACATTACGAACGTACAGCAACTATTGACCAAAAATGGCGGCCAATGTGTATACTCTCTATCTAGAGCCTTAACCGTGCAGCTTTCGTCATTCCGTATTTTCTGCTGCGGTTCCGTACTAGTGAGAACCAATATTTAGTCGAAATGGAGTTTCCATATGGTCCGCCTTATTTTGTATTTAATCATCTTTTACTTTGTTTAATATAATAAATTTAATTATCTTACAAAAACATTATTTTATTTATATCCGCATACAACAGTAACAAATTAATTAATTCTTTTATGACGAGACAACACTAAATGTTTGCCGTTATTATCTAATATATACCATTGTATTAAAAATTATTTAACTAAATTCTTATTTTGTATCCTAAACGACTAAAGAAACCGTTGACTAAAATAAAAAAAATTTATTGAATAAAATCTAACTAGCTAAAACTCATTTTTAGGCGGTATCGCACCATTCCTACAAACCCCTCAATTGATTCTTCCAATTTAGTGATTTTAAAAGATGTAAAAATAAAATTCTAACTTTGAGGTAGAAACTCAAAAAGTGTTATATGCATAATACGACACTTATAAACGTTTGAATTGCATTATTGCAACGATTTACATTAGAGTATGGAGTTACATTGCAAGCTTAGCAATCGACAGATAGATCCACTTAAAAGCCCAAAGAGCGCTTGTTCGTCAGTTACTTCATCAGTGGGAATTCATAGAATGACCAGCAATCCAAAAAAGTAATTGGATTGTGTATTTATGCTCTGGAACTATGGGAGCATTTACAAATTACGGATGTGGATGCCCAAAAATTTCCAGTGTAATAGAATTATAAATTCGCTAAAATTTTAAAACTATATCCTGGATTATTTTCTGTAAAAACCTCATTAAAAATTAAGGCCGGATAGGGCAATATCAAACAATTTGCTTGGGGAGGCAAAAGAGCTTCAACTAGTGCTGTTTAGGCCTCATCTTCTTCAGCACTTTTACCTGGTCACAGGGACGGATTTAGGCATGGTCTTTATAGGCTGAAGCCCAGGGCTCCGTTCAATCAAAGGGCCCCTTTGCGATCAGAAAAATAAAAATAAAAAACAGCTTAAATTAAAACTTTAAGAAGAAAAAATTATACGATATTTTTTCGGGTAGAATTCGAGATTACCTGCCGTGAATTTTCACAATCTATCGATAGCACGATGTACCGAAGTCAGATCATCGCGCTCGTAACTGTCCTATGTGTCGTTACATAATTGTACCTGGATGGTGTATTGTACTTGTATATAAGGGTGGCACCGTGAAAACTCACGGCAGGTAATCTCGAATCTTGCCACAGGAGATGCAAATCTAGCTACTCTAAAGCGTGTTAGTTTAGCGTAACTCTTACCGCTAGGTTAATTTGAGTTAATTTAGTAGGTCCAAATAGTGTTAGCCCAGGGCCCCCAAAGTTAACGGTCCGCCTCTGTCTGGTCAGCTCACACTTTGATATCAAAGTTAACCGTGCACTTACCATCATTCAGTACTTCAGTTTCGTTTGTCGGATTTCTTCCTCTTTACAGAAGAAAAAATCCAACAAACATCCTCCTCTCCTCTGTGGGACAATGTTGTTCCTATTATTCATAATAAGAGCTTTCATTCTATCCTAAATTTGTGTCGGTAATTTCCGGAAAATATCATCTCAGTGGTCATCGGCGATCTAGCAGTATATCGATGCCTCTAATTATGGCATTCGTGCTACAATTTGATGATAGTTCCATCCATCCACTTTAGAGTCATTTTTGCGGCTCATCCTGAGTGTTATGGCTTCTCAGGTTAGGTTCGGTTAAGTAGGTTAAGCCTCTTTATCACATGAAGGATATGTTATATTTGGCGCGACCACTTATAGAACCCATCACAGACTGGCCAACACCCGTGATGGGTAAACCGGATGGTTGAAGGATGGGATTCAATGGACAGGGTCCGGACCCCTCCTAAAAAACTGGAGGTGTGGGACCCGGATCCTCCAGGGTGCTGGCTTCTAAGTGGAAGTCTTAGGTTTGTTTCTAGCAATCTGCATCATTCGGGTTGGATCAACCAGTTTTAATTTTCTTGAATAGCCTCTTGGTAATTCAAGCGTTGAAGATTATGTCGGGCCATTTACATTCCGTTATTATTACGACCATTGCTTTAAGCTAGCGGTCACTCATCCAATTACTTCTGCTTGGATCCCTGATCACTCTAGGATTCTCATTAATGAGGCAGCACTGATGAACAAGCGTATTCTGGGCTTTTAAGCGAATTCATTCTTCGATTGCTAAGTTTGCGCGCTGTGCAGGAGTTTCTTCGTCGTCAAATTATTTTTCGATTTCACTGTTGGTAGTCTAAAACTTATTCTACTCAGGTAATGGAACTACTTCTTCACATTCTGCCCACTAATATAGCGCCTCTTAATGCCCGCAAGTTGCTATTGTTCCCAAACTGTCACAGTGAGGTCCTCTCAAATCATCGATTCACTTATAGAAACAGTGCATAGCATATTTGGAGGCAAAAAATAACTTAATGCGGATCTGAAATTGAATATCTCATCAATCAACAACTAATCTCGATTTTTTGGCCGACGCAATGTATCCCCTATCGCTTCTATATTGTGACTCCGTAAAGATACATTCAAGATACTCAATGCATTTTTTTTAACTACCAATCAGATCTGAGGGAAAGTCGGATCCATTATCTCCATAGAAAAAGAAGTCATTCCTGCGAAGTGATATGTTTGTCCAAATCCCATTAATCGGGTATATGGCCATATCGTAATTCATTCGCTTGCCATCTTGGAGAATCCGGGTTTTACATTCAGCTCCCACACCTCTAATTCTTCAGGAGGGTCCGGGCCCTGTTCGCTGAATCTCATTTTTCAACTTTCTGATTGACCCCACCATGGCCGCCGCTAGATAATTTATATTCCTATATTATGGTGGCTTTATTCAAATCACTAATTACTCAAACTCTATTATAAATATTTCTAAGAGATAGGACTGAGATTCGAACTTGAGTCCTCCAGAATGGAAAGCCGAAGCGTTTCCAATCGGCCAGTCCGGCCCACATAATTTCTTTTGTCCATAAATGGCATTAAATTCCATTCTCTAAGAATACTATGTGACAGGGCGCAACAAGCCCTTCCAGGCGGCCGGATGGCAGAGTGGTAACGCATTGGCGTGCCACGCTGCACGGGGCCGGGTTCGCGTCCCTGGTCTGGTCCCGGATTTTTTTAAGGGTACTGAGCCCGGCCCGGTTATCCCCGTCCTTCACCATCCGGCTCCCCTCCAAGGGTGTGGGTACAGACCGTGGTTGAAACTGGCTTCGCCTCCTTAGTAATCTCCCTGATTGGAAATGGGACGTAAAATATGCAAAAAAAGCTCTTCCACAAGCTGCCCACCTCTGCGGAGAGGTCAGTCCGATTGTGGAGAACGGAGATCGACGGGCCGGCCCGGACCACATGATAAATATTTTCAAGTGGTGGGATCCGAGACAAAAACCTGGGTCATCCAAAATGGAAAGCCGAAGCATTTCCACCAAGAATGGTTTCCACGCGGCCAATTCGGGCGACATAAGGGCTTGTTTCGTCCTATCATTTAGTACTCTACCTAAGTGATATATATTGTATATAAGTTAATTATTTGTCTGTATTATTTTCAATATTGATACATATTATTATCGTTAAATTTTTAATTAATTAGTATTCAATATTATCGAAAAAATGTTATCTTTTACAATCAAGACAATAGTCATTTAAAATTAATCAGTAGAGGGCGTCATGTTGAAAATGGCGGCAGTTATTTAACACATTGGTTTAACATGCTTTAATCTATTACATGCGTTTTAACACATATATATTTATCTATATGAATATTCGCAACTATAATTAAAGGCATTATGGTATTTTCTAAATTGTCTCAAGAAGAGCTTTGTAAGCCAGTCAAGGAATTAGAAGAAAAATGGAAACTTTTACCAGCCTTTTTGCAAGTGAAAGGATTGGTAAAACAACATATAGATTCCTTTAATTATTTTGTTAATGTTGAAATTAAAAAAATCATGAAGGCGAACGAAAAAGTTACCAGTGAATCGGATCCACTTTTTTATTTAAAATATATTAATATATATGTTGGATCACCTGAAATAGAAGAAGGATTACAAATGAATAAGCCAACAAACCCTCACGAATGTCGATTAAGGGATCTAACTTATTCAGCTCCAATTACTGTTGATATCGAATATACCAGAGGCCAACAACGAGTGGTGAGAAATTCAGTTCCAATTGGAAGAATGCCTATTATGCTTAGAAGTTCTAAATGTGTGCTTACTGGAAAGTCTCCTGCAGAATTAGCCAAGCTAAATGAATGTCCATATGATCCAGGTGGTTACTTCATTGTAAATGGAGCTGAAAAAGTTATATTACTTCAAGAACAACTCTCCAAAAACAGAATGATTGTTGAAGAAGATCGTAAAGGTGGAATCACATGCCAAGTGACCAGCTCGACTCATGAAAGAAAGAGTAGAACAAATATCACAGTAAAGAAAGGAAATTATTATTTAAAACATAATAGTTTTTCAGATGATATTCCAATTGCTATAGTATTTAAAGCTATGGGCATAGAAAGTGATCAAGAGATAGTTCAAATGATTGGTACAGATGAGCATGTATTATCATCATTTGCATCATCATTAGAAGAATGCCATCAAGCTCAAGTATATAGCCAAATGCAAGCTCTAAGATATATGGGTGGAAAAGTTAGACAGAGAAAAATGTTTGGTGGAGGAACAAAAAAAACAGTTGTGGAAGAAGCACGTGATCTTCTAGCTACTACAATTCTTGCCCATGTTCCTGTTGAGCAGTTTAACTTTAAATTAAAAGCTCTCTATATGGCATTAATGATAAGAAGAGTAATTCAAGCACAACAAAATAACAAGTTAATTGATGATCGTGACTATTATGGAAATAAGAGGGTAGAATTAGCTGGCTCTCTCTTAGCCTTGCTATTTGAAGATGTTTTCAAAAGATTGAATGCTGATATAAAAGCAATTGCAGATAAAAATATACCTAAAATAAAAGCAGCAATATTTGATGTTTTTAGATACATTCGACAAGATTTAATAACAAATGGTTTAGTCATAGCAATATCAACTGGAAATTGGACTGTAAAACGTTTTAAAATGGAGAGAATTGGAGTTACTCAGGTTTTGTCACGTTTATCTTATATTTCCTGCTTAGGAATGATGACAAGAATTAACAGTCAATTTGAAAAAACAAGAAAAGTGTCTGGCCCTAGATCTTTACAGCCATCCCAGTGGGGAATGCTTTGTCCCTCAGATACTCCTGAAGGAGAATCGTGTGGATTGGTTAAAAATTTGGCCCTTATGACCCATATTACAACAGATTTGGAAGAAGGTCCTATTTGTAAATTAGCTTTTAATTTAGGTGTTGAAGATATACATTTGCTTAATGGAGAAGAACTTTCAAATCCTAATGTTTACATGGTTTTTGTGAATGGTAATATTCTTGGAGTTGTTCGTGAACATAAAAGGCTTGTTCGAACTTTTAGAACATTGAGAAGAGCAGGTTACATTAATGAATTTGTTTCCATATTTCCTAATCATACACATCGTTGCATATATATTGCATCTGATGGTGGAAGAATGTGTAGACCATATATTATAGTCAAGGATGGCAAACCTAAAGTTCTTCAAAAGCATTTAGATGAATTAAATCAGGGATTACGTCTTTTTGAGGATTTTTTAAGAGAAGGACTTGTTGAATACTTAGATGTAAATGAAGAAAATGATAGTAACATTGCACTCTATGAATCTGATATAAAAGAAAATACAACACATTTAGAAATTGAGCCATTTACACTATTAGGAGTTTGTGCAGGATTGATACCTTATCCTCATCATAATCAGTCACCTCGTAATACTTATCAATGTGCTATGGGGAAACAAGCTATGGGAACTATTGCTTTGAATCAGAGAAACCGTATTGATACTTTGCTTTATTTATTAGCCTATCCTCAAAAGCCAATGGTAAAATCTAGAACTATTGAAATAATTAATTTTGAAAATCTTCCAGCTGGTCAAAATGCAACTGTTGCTGTAATGAGTTATAGTGGTTATGACATAGAAGATGCCTTAATTATGAATAAAGCTTCAATAGATCGAGGATTTGGTCGTTGTCTTGTTTATAGAAATCAAAAATGTCTTATACGAAGATATTCAAATGCAACCCATGATCGAATCATGGGGCCTATAGTTGATGCAACAACTGGTAAACCAATTTGGAAACATGAAGTATTGGATGCTGATGGAATATCTGCTCCTGGTGAAAGAGTTGACAATAGGCAAGTTCTTATTAATAGATCAATGCCAGCAGTAACTTCAAATCCCATTCAGGCTACACCAAATTTAGTGCAGCAACCAGAATTTCGTGAAGTACCATTAACTTATAAAGGTCTAGAACCATCATGTGTAGAAAAAGTAATGATCTCAACAAATAGTGATGAATCATATCTTATTAAATTGCTTCTTCGTCAGACTAGAAGACCAGAAATTGGTGATAAGTTCAGTAGTAGGCATGGACAGAAGGGTGTCATTGGACTAATTGTTCAACAAGAAGATATGCCATTTAATGATTCTGGTATCTGTCCTGACATGATCATGAATCCACATGGATTTCCATCAAGAATGACTGTTGGCAAATTAATAGAATTGTTAGCTGGTAAAGCTGGTGTATTAGAAGGAAAGTTTCATTATGGCACTGCATTTGGAGGTAGTAAAGTTGAAGATGTCAGTGAAGAACTGATAAAAAATGGTTTTAATTATTTGGGGAAAGATTGTTTAACATCTGGAATTACAGGAGAACCATTAACAGCTTACATATATTTTGGTCCAGTGTATTATCAGAAACTAAAACACATGGTTTTGGATAAAGTTCATGCAAGAGCTCGTGGACCAAGAGCTGTTCTGACTCGCCAACCTACAGAAGGAAGATCAAGAGATGGTGGTTTACGTCTAGGTGAAATGGAACGTGACTGTCTTATTGGTCATGGAGCTAGTATGTTGTTATTAGAAAGACTTATGCTATCAAGTGATGCTTTTGATGTTGATGTTTGCAACAATTGTGGACTGTTAGGTTATTCAGGATGGTGTCATTACTGCAGATCGTCACGTCATATTGCATCCATAAGAATTCCATATGCATGCAAATTATTGTTCCAAGAATTGCAATCTATGAATGTAATTCCTCGTTTAAAACTATCTAGGTACTTTGAATGACAAAAGTTATTGTCTAAAGTCTCAATTTTTTTTTTGAGTAAAATTTTAAAGTGTGAAATAAAAGATATTCTTTACATATTCTTACTGAGTTATGTTCTTTAATATTTTAAAAATGAATAATTTACAAATTTTTAACATTTTAAAAGCAATTTTTTAAGAATTAAATAGAATATGTTTACATAAAACATTAAATGCTCAATGATGAAATCCCAAAAAAAGTTTTTTTAATTATCAGTGTTTATTTTAGATAAAAGTAATATTTCAAATCATTAAAATTATTTATTTACAAAAAATTCTAATTACTGTCTATGAAAACATCAAGCGATTATGAAAATTAAACTAATTTTGCTAAAATAGTTTGGTAATGGAAAAGTTAAAGGGTTAATAGATTTATAGCATTAATAAATTCATACTGAAATGTTAGGCGCAAAAAAAAACCATTTTTGTTAAGCTGAATCATGATTCGCTATTTCCGACCATGTGACCTTGCCGTCTATCTACTTATAAATGTTAGGCGCAAAAAAAAACATTTTTGTTAAGCTGAATCATGATTCGCTATTTCCGACCATGTGACCTTGCCGTCTATCAAATGACTATTAGAAATTATACTTTTTTTTAATTTTAAATAAATATCAATATTACATTTTATATTTCAATAATATTTTATAATTATTAAAATGCTTTTTAATTAAGATATCCAATAAAGTTTCATCATCGTAAAAATGGCGGTCGCTGTGGTTGTCGTTTCTTACTCCTGAAAGAAAATACGGAAACTACTTAACGTGGAATAACTTTCCTGGGATAAGATGGATCATATTTATACAGTTTTTAGACGCAATTGTGTACCCACAACAGTTCCTACAAATTCAGAATGGTAAATTACCGATATTTGACTTCTAACATGAAAAACTATTTTATTTATGATAAGTAATTTAAAATTGTTTTTATATGAATGCTATTTATAAAATTTAACATTTAATTATGAAAGTATGAATATAAGGCAAGATTCTGCTTTTCACGGAATCCGAGATTTTTGCAAAATATTTTTAATTATATTACTCATGTTTGAATATACTGTTAAGTGAAATATGATATAAAATCTTTCATTATAATAATTGAAAAAAATTAGACCTATATCAAATTTGAAAAATAATTTATTAAAATGGCCTCATAAATACAAAGTTTTGGAAATTAATCCAAACTTTCAGAATACTATATACAAATATACATATACTATATACTAATTATTATATATTTACAATATTTTTTATAAGTAATATTCAAGTATTATGTAAAAATATTTTTGATAGTTGTAGACATACTCCTTCCCCATATAAGCCATTGTAACTAATACAGTATATTGACTTCCAATCTTAAATTATGTAAGATTTTATTTCTCTACCTCCTTTTCTGTATTTTGAAAACATGAAAGTACTGTATATATAGCATTTTATAAATTTGTAACTGTTAACTTTTTAATTTTAAAATTTGGGAAACTGCTCTGCCACACAATCATGCTATGCCAGTTTGTAAAAACTGATATATGGCCCTAAGGTACTGTTCACTAATTAAAAAGAATTTACAGATTTTGGAAAAATTATGAGAACAGAGAATCACTACAAAAGAAATAACAAAATTTTCCAGCAGCTGATAAATGATAAAACACCAATTCAACCTAACATGACAACAGGTATTAACAGGAAGTGGTGTTATTTAACCAGTTCGGCCGAAATGGTTGTTAATGTTTTTTGTTCTGAAAATCTGTAGAAGAATTTGATACAGTTTATTATGTCAAAGAATGACTGAGGAAATGACACCATTTAGCAAGTGACAGTGAGTGAAAGAAAAAGTCCCATCTATACTTTGCAATAATCAGAAAATTATCTGAAAATTATTAGAATAAATCACTAATTGCTGTGTTTTGTAAGTGTTAACATTTTTATTTCTGCTATTATCATTATTTATGTTCTTTTAATTTACATAATTCTGTTAATATTGTTTTATCTTCTGCAATTCTTAATTAAACGTAAATAAAAATATTTTGTAAATTTCTTCAAGACCCCACATCAAATTTAAGCAAACCAGTTGTTAAATAATTTGAATATCACCACTGTCTACAGGTATTATTACTTAGACTAAGATGTTAAATTCAGTCCTTATAGATGATCACTTAAGCATAACACAATACAGTAATGAAAGGACCAAAGGTTGAAATAGCTGCATTTTAAACATTATAATCTGTTGCATTCCAAATTTTTTACACTTTACAGTAACAGCTATGTTTTATAGGAGGAAAAAATTTTTTTAAAATTAAGTACATTATATAAATAAAGTGAAGAAACTAGATTAATTAATTTTATTTAATTTATTATTTGAATTAATGATATTTTCCTATATTATCCAATGTTATGAATTATGACAGTAATTAAATTATGTAAAAATACATAATTGTTAAAAATATTTATGCCAGTGAACAGACCTTATGTTTGGCATGTCTGACTTAGACTAATGAACAGTAATAAAATGGCAAAAATGAGTTATAATACAAAAAAATTCATAAATAAATTGAATGCAAGGAAAGTTCCAATGAAGCAAGATTGTACTTTTATTGGTAAATATTCTTGCATTGCTATTATTTTTCCATACTTATGCACTGCCAAAAATAATAGATTATGCTTATTTATTATTTGACATATACAGGTATGTAAAGTTTATCTAAAAATAAAGAAATATTATACTTTTCAATCATATTTGTGATGTCACTAATACCCTTGGATGACAATTATCCATAACTTCCTACAAAAATATTTCATTTTAGGATATTGAATAGCTTTAAATCTTCCATTTTGTAACATCACTGTTTCATGTAGAAAAACAAAACTGAATTTCTCTTTCCAGCCTGTATGATTATTTTCCAGTCAGCATCAGGAAAGTTCAGAGTGACAAATGGTATTCATGGTACTGTTTTGTGTACATGCACTTTCAAATAATGAGCATCAAAAAGCTTACAGTCTCAATGATGTATTTAAAGTCAATAAAACATCTGTGATTCCTTCTCATCAAGTAGATTTAAAATGCTGAATGACTCTCATGCTGTAAGAAATATGTTACAGAAATTGCTTATTCAACAGTTCTAAATTAATAATTGAGAAAATAATTTGCATGAGACTAATCAAAGTAAAAGTGTGTCAAATTGACAAATACAGTGGCACTTTGGTTAATGACGGTAATCCGTTCCAGAATTACCATCATTATCCAAGATGTGATTTCTCATAAGATTTAATTGAAAATTGATTAATTTGTTCTGGCTCCTTCCCACAACCATGTAAATATTAAAAATGCAGATAAAACTCATTTAAATGTTCTAAAAATATGGAAAATACCATTTATTTATTATATTTGCTATAAGTATTACAAAGAGATAAAACTCATTTAAAATGTCCTAAAATATGGAAAATATCACTTATTTATTATATTTTCTACAAAAAAATTCTTATTTAAAATGTTCTAAAAATATGGAATATATCATTTATTTATTATATTTTCATTTAAAATGTTCTAAAAATATGGAAAATATCTTTTATTTATTATATTTGCTACAAAAAAAAATTAACATTAATAAAACGAATTGTTCATGAAAACAGTTTTTAATTATCAGTCTTCACCGAGGGACAATTTGGCTCACTTCAGTTTTTTGACAAATGAACCAAACACTGATTAGTAGCTTATAGATTCAATGATTAATATACAGATGAGATTTGATTTTGCCTTTTGACAGCAATGAATAGTGACACGCACTTGCAAATTTATTGTCTATATCAGTGTTTCTTAAACTTTTTTCATTCACGACCCATTTTTCATTATGAGATTTTCGCAATCCCAGGTATTAAATATGAAATAAAACATACAAGTACATTGCGATCCCAGGTATTAAATATGAAATAAAACATACAAGTATATAAATCATTTCCCAGATATTAAATATGAAATAAAACATACAAGTACATAAATCATTTACACACATATTAAGATGAACACAATCATCAACTACACTGAAAATTCATATGGTATCATACGTTAAATATTGGGCGTTTGTGAAATTACATATAAACTGATATTCAAGTGTTTGAATTTAATTTTTGCGACCCCAGCATTTCGCTTCGCGACCCCATTTGGGGTCGCAACCCATAGTTTGAGAAACGCTGGTCTATATGAACTGTAGGATCTTGGACAGATGTTTTTTCTTCTTCTAATGGAATCCAAAACTGCGACATCACACCACTTGCAGCTGTCAAGTAATATATAACACAAAGAAACAATAGAATCAAACTTTGCAGAATTTAAAATAATGATCGCCTAGAAATCATCTTTAAGAAACTAAAAACTAGTGAACTGTTGCACATCTGTTTAAATAATTTGTTTTCATTACTATATGTTAATTATCATTTACTTAAATATATCTTTATATGGTTATAATTTTATTAATTTTAATAATGATATTGTCAGATTTGATTTGATTATGATGAAAAAAATAACAATTAACAGCTGAGCTAACGAATCATATGATGCAATGATGAGCTGTTTTACAGAGTTCTATTTTGTCGAAAGTTCACATAATCAGGAATCATTAACCAAGGCCTGCGTCGTTAATTGAGATTTTTTTCTTATAGTCACTCGTTAACCAAGTACGTCATTATCTGAGGCTGTTGTTAACAAAGGTACCACTGTATATTTTAATTTGCAGAATAACTCTTATGCAAAATGATCACAATTTTCCATTTGAATGATAAAGAAGACCCCCCAGTGAAATCAGCATTTTTTAATCACAATATATATGGTTCAAGGCAAATCTTTGGATTCAGTTGAGGTTTATTTAAGAGAAAATGCATTTTCTTATATTGCAACAACATGTATGATTTGCTTCAGATAATTTGAAACTTGTTCTTTGCAATTATCCTGAAAATTCCACAGTTAATATTATTTATAAAAAGTATTATACTTAATCTTCTTTGTCTTATTAAATAAGTGAAAGAATTTACTTATAAAGAATCCACAAAGCACTTTAAACAGGGAAAACAGCAAATTTAGGGTCGATTCACACGTCATTGATGTGTCAGTTCAGTATCGGTGACATTAGTAATGTATCAGTGACGTCTATTCATACATATTCATGTGGTTTGGTCAGTTTGTAGTCAGTGCTTTTTGAGATGGCTCAGTTTACGGACAAGGAATTGGCTATGATTGCTGTAATTTTGGATAAAGAAGAAGCAAATCAAGCTAAAAAAACAAAAGTGGGTACATAAAGCTTGGAAAAAACAGAAAGCAAAGAAGAGTTTGCTATGTTATACGAGAAATTAGTGGATAATGAAACAAAATTTTTTGATTATTTTAGAATGTTTGAAGATTATGTACTCTAAAAAAACTAACTAGGGGACTAATATCAAATTAAACAAATATTGAATTCAATAAATTTGATTAAGTTTTAAATTTATTAAGAATCCCCCAGAAATATTTTTAGTAAGCAGATAAATACTAACTTAATGATCTAAGGATAAATCATATAATATGTTAACAAACCAATTTGATAAATTAAATTTGTTATTTATTTCTGTAGCAGGTATTTCTTTCCTTACAACATGTCTGTGAAAAAATAAAAATATCATTGGTGACATATAGCACTTTCATGATACAGACAGTGAACTGACACTGAAAGCAAAAGTATGGCGCTGTGCTGACTTATCTGAACATGAACATGGGAAAACAAAAGAATGATAATTTAGGTCACTGACACTGATGAAATTTGTCAGAACTGAATGAACATGTCACTGATGTATGAATTGACCCTTATTAGTAATTCAGTACATAAACAATAAATTTAATATTATTATTTTTTCTTGTTTAAAGTGGTTTGTGAATTCTTTATATTTCTTTTAGGCAGCAGAACTTGATAGTTTATGAAGTTTTACCTAATAATTTGGTTAAATTTTAGTCATTAAATTATTATATTAGAGTTAGTCACTGATCACAAACATTCTTTTATTACTAGTATGCAATGAGTTTATTAAAATATAATTTTCAATTTATCAAATTTTAAATAGAATATGTGTGTTTTAGAAAATTTTAGTTTTAGTAATTCAAATTACATAAAAAAACCTATATCCAGAAAGCCTCAGTATCCAAACATTTCAGATTAGTGTTGAACATCAAACATTGATGTTTTTAAAACATCAATGTCTTGATATCGATGTTCGATGTTTAGAGGTCAATATTTTATGAACATCGATGTTTTGGTATTGATGTTTGATGTTTTTTCTGTTTATGTAGTAGAATTGATGTTTGTGTTAAGTAATATTATATAATATTTTTATAAATGGAATTTTTTTATAGTTGGTGATGATTTTATTTAATTTTTTAGTTTTGTTTTAGGAAAATCTAACAATCCATCTGGCAATATTGATTTAGTGCTTATATTTGTCACGTGAGACACTTTATTATCGTCATTTAATTAATATTCGAAATGCTTTCGGTTTCTTTTTTCTTTCAAACTATTTATGCAAAGCTCAGTAAGTATGCCTCTGAAAATTTTCTGTGGCAACATTTTGCTAAAAATAAATAATTCTGCAACTTGCATGTTATTCAAAAGAACTGAAAACTAGTGGTAATAATGAAGAAGATGTTATCTCGAACATCCACAACTTCTTTGAGTTCAGAAAGACTTTCAGAAGGAAGAAAAACATTATCAAGACATTGACGAAGCATCATCGTCAACCAGGAAAACAAAGAAAAATTTCTGAGATGTTTAGGAGCATCGAGGAGTTCAAATCAGGTGAATCAGCTGAAAATAAGGTAAATCAAGCTCTTATATTTATGGTGTGTAAAGACAGTATGTTATGCCATTGAGTATTTGGATCATGAAGATTTTCAACATTTCGTGAAGAAAATAGCATCTTCGTACAAAATTCCTTATCGACCAACTATTAAAAGATTAATTTCCAATAAATATAATAATATGGTATCCATAGTCAAATAACAGCTCAAACAGAAATTTTGCTTATTGACAACTGATTTATGGACAGGTTACATTAGCTTGACTGTCCATTTTACAGATGAGGAAAATAATTTATGCAATGTAGCATTGAATGTTTTTATATTGAAAGAACGGTATATTAGTGAGTATCTAACTAATAAACTAAAGCAGTTGATAAAATACTGGGAAATAGATGAAGTATATGTCAATGCAGCTGTTATTGACAATGCACCAAAAAAAAAATCAATGTTTTTGGGACCGATGTTTTCTAACATCGATGTTACCTTTTGATGGTTTTATCGATGTTCAACACTACTTCAGATAATAAAATCCCTTATCTGTATTTCTTATGAGCATTTTAAAATTCAGGGTATTTTGTATTATCAAAACTTTATCCTCAAAATTTTAAAGAAGATAAACTTAAATATAATATTTTCAATAAATTTTTCATTAAAACATACTTTAATTTTTTTATAGATGTCCATTGTAACACTGCTTTTTCAGGCTTTTAAATAAAAATGATGAATAAAACTACTGCACTTTACAGCAGTCCCAAAAAACTCATTTATTACTTAAAGGGTTAACAAGTGAGGAACGTTTTCTACTATACAATAGTTATCTTCAACTGTCAAAGTTTAAATTGTTTCATGCTGTAAAGTGCGGTAGTTTTATTCATCGTTTTTAGTTATAGATGTCCAACTAAAAAATTAAATTTAATACTTATTTTAGTATTATATTTAACTGTTGTTATTTTATAATAATAAATATGACAATGCAGCTGTTACTGACAATGCACCAAAAAAAAAATCAATGTTTTTGGGACTGATGTTTTAGTTAAATTTGTTAATGTTTTAGTTAAAACCTAGTTAAATTTAGAATTTTTAATCATAATACAAAGATTTCAAAACTTTTTAAGTAGAATAAAAATTATTATTTTTTAAATAAAAATATATATAATTTAGAAATAAATAATAAATATAGTTACAAAATTGATCTTTGTTTTGTCTTCAGGCAAAATCTACAAATTTGAAAGAAGAAACTTGAGATAGAACAAATTTAGAATATAATGATGTAGTCTACATAAACAGAGTACTTCCATTTGAAATGTAGGTAGTTCATGCTTCTCAGTTTTTATATGTTGATACAGGTATTCCTCAAGTACTTTCATACTTATGAATCTAAAATTTCATTTTCAAATTTCAAAAAATCTTCAATAACTTTAAGCAATATAATAGCAGAAAGCTTTAGCAACCAATATTATGTAAAAGTATGCAATTAGTTAACATATGGCAGTATTTCAAGATGGCAGCAATTATATCAGAAAATCTTCATTTAAATCAGAATTGTCTGTTCAAATTTTGTGAAATAATAAATTTCTAATTGATCCAATTGTGAAATATCCAATGGTGTCTGACAATTTGACAGTTGAAATTCAACTGTCAAATTGAATTTCACAGGATGGTGCATATACATGCATGGAATTGTGAAGATGTCATTTATTATTTGTTAGTTCTTGTTAGGTTGCTTGTGTTGTTTGTGTTAATTTTCAATTCTGCATTTTTCAGAAAACAAAAATTTTGTGCATCTGTAGTTATTATTTTTTAAATGAAATTTAAAGATCTGATTAAAGAGAAATGAACAGAGGAATAATTCAGGAAAGAAGAACACTTGGTTGAGCATAGAGAAGAAGAAAGAAATTATAGATAAAGTGCAGAAAAGTAGAACAATTACAGATGTAGCTCAAGAATATGGCATTCTTAGGACATCTGTGGCAATGTTTTGGCAACAAAGAGAGATTAGATGCTAGGGTATCTGCTGGAGCAATGAAGATTTCTGACAAGAATAGATGGAAAAGCTGTTTCTCATCTGGATTAGAGAAAGATGAGGGGAGATCAGGACTGGTGGAAGTGGGTGTGGGTGTGCTTTGTGTCATACAAAGGCATTAAACTATAGGGGGCCCTGATAGAAACAAATTTTTAATTTCCAAAATTTAAAAAGTGACACTAGCATATCCTATACTAATCAGCCATATTTTAATCCCTTGATTTTTAACTGATTTTTAATGATTCGAATTAATTTGAACTAATTTTAGCGCCATCTCATAATTAGAATAGTAATTAATTTATTTAAATCAATGAGTGGCGCCATCTAATAATTAATAATTAAACTAGAATTTTTTAACTAAATTATCTGAAGAAAAATCTGCCTCGGCCCAGGATTGAACTGGGGGTGTTTGGGCTAACGTCCCAATATCATACTGCTGTCTCGGCCCGGGATCGAACCGGGGACCTTTGGGCTAACATCCCAATGTCATAACCGCTAGACCACCGAGGCCAACGAGCGGGTTAATTCTCCAGACAGTTATATTAATTTAGATGTAATTTTTGATTAGCGATATCGGACCTTACCGATAGATCTACTCCTGACCAGGCTAAATCTAGCCATGGGCCCTCCAAATAGCACTAGCCAGGCAATACATAGACCGGCAATACATAGACCGGCTCAGTCTTAAAGCTTAAACTTTTACATACTAACCAAATCTCAAGGGAACTTTTTAATCCAAATCCTGTACTAATTAGCCATATTTTAATCCCTTGATTTTTAACGGATTTTTAATAATTCAAATTAATTTGAACTAATTTTAGTGCCATCTCGTAATTAGAAAAATTACGAGATGGTGCTAAATTAGTTAAAATTAGTTCAAATTAATTCGAATCATTAAAAATCCGTTAAAAATCAAGGGATTAAAATATGGCTGATTAGTATAGGATTTGGATTAAAAAGTTCCCTTGAGGTTGTTAGTATGTGACACTAGCATATAAATATTTAATACAAAAATGGTATTGTAAAATAATAATGTAGTTTCCAAAACTAAATAATTTATTGCAGAGGCGTGAAATCAGTTTCTGCACAAAGGATCCTTATATATCAGCGCTGGCACTGGGGGAGATCCAGTAATTCAAGCAGTGATCTGTAAGAAAGCTAAGTTAATTTTTGAAGAATTGCATAAGAAAACTCCAGGATGTACCTCAGATCAAACTGAGGAATTTAAAGCTGATTTCACAGATTCAAAGATAGAACAGGATAAAGAAGACTGCATTCCAACTGCCAAAGGCTAATATATGATGTGTATTGTATATAAAATAGTATTTTGTAGTTTAGTATGTTATACAATAGTAAAATACATATAGTAAAGAAAATATAGTGTATTTTTCTCATCTCCCCCATAAGAGGGATGGGATGGGGGTCTGACAGTGGATTAATCTATTTTCCATAGTCTTATGTGGGAAATATTGTCCCACAATTTGACACTAATTTGGCGATGGATTAGAATTGAATTGCAAGGCACTACTGTATTATAAAACACAGAATATAAAGTTATTTCAGTATTTTTAGAGGACAAATAACAGTATCTGAGTTACAAACAAAATTTACATAAGAATTATGTTTATAACTTGAGGAATGCCTATATATTGAGAATCAGCTTGTTTGACATTATAGCTATCTCTTCTCTTATCTAGTATCCACATCTTCCTTAAAATAGTTCAATAAACAACATAATTTTGCTTAATTTTGTTTTGATAAATTATAGTTTTATATACAAGTAATCCTTAACTTACAATTTGAACCCAATTGTTTAAAGTCAGATTTGATTGGAAATCAGAAATGCCCAAAATTTATGAATTTCTCACTACCAATGTTTATTAGGGCATTATATATTATCTTAATAAACATAAAGAATACAAAACTATAAGAACCAAATACAAAAAAGGATGTTTTCCATATACATGAATACCTCGATTATCGCGGTTATTGTTGCCACGAAAAATACTGCAATAATCGAATCTGCGATAATCGGGATAAATAATGCATGTAAAATGGGTGATCATTGCCAAGGATTTTTCAAATCTATTGATTAAATTTTATATGACATAAAAAAAGAAATCTGTTAAACGTGCGAATTTTTTAAGCTGATCATTATGTTTCTTCTTAATAGCTGTAGACTTGTATCATCCTTGTTTCTTTTAATATTCATTGTAAGGGTATATAAAAAGAGAAATAAATATCCACGTGCAGATTCTCCTCTAGAGATCCCGGCACCCCGATACAGCTTCCTTGTAACATCTACTCAGCACCTTTACAATATTGAGAAAATGATAAAGCTCGATACAGCTTCCTTGTAACATCTACTCAGCACCTTTACAATATTGAGAAAATGATAATTTTGGTGCCCTCCTTCTTAAGGTGCCCTGATATGGTGCATCGTTTGCTTACCGGGTTTAAGCTGGCCTTGTCCACATTTACTTCAGGCAATGGCGGACAGTTACTGATGAGCAGTGAGTAGGCGCCGTTGGATAAAAATGAAGTGCTTTAAGAGAGCTATTTGGAGGGTAAATGTAATTCTGATTACATATGTAGTGGGCTAAATCTTGAAACCGCAATAATCGGGGTATTCCTGGATATCAGATTATTGGATTAGGGATCAAATTTGCTGAATTGCATTGGCCAATCATAGAATTTATTTGATACATCTCTGTCATAAGTGGAGAACTACCTGTATTTCTATTTCATATTTTTTAAAAGATCTCTCGTAATAAAATTATGAATGAATATGTCAATTATGTATTAAATTTTTTTGGATTTGATGATGATAAGGAAATAAATAAAACATTGCTTAGAATATCTAATTTAATAAAAATATCTATCTGCTTTAGAAATTCATCTGTTTATTGTTTCAAACAAAATATCATTACAGAGGTAATTAATAATTTTTAATAAAATTTATTTATATTTTTATATACTTCAATTTTTAAACAATTTTTTTGTTGGAATTAAATAATTTTGGAATAAATATTTTTGATAAAAACAAACTATACAAGCACTCATAGCAGTAAGGTATATGTTTTATTAGATGTCTGCTACAAACGTTTTCGGTTTATTCGCCATTTTCAAGTAGCAAGGGAATACTACTTGAAAATGGTGAATTAACCGAAAACGTTTGTAACAGACATATAATAAAACGTATACCTTACTGCTATGAGTGCTTGTATAGTTTGTTTTTATTAAGTTTAAAGTTTAGGCAGTTATAATCTAGTTAAGTTATAAATATTTAAATTCTTAAAATTTATTATTGGCAAGAATATTATTATTATATAATAATACTGAAGTGAGAGTATGGTAAAGAAATATTAACACTTATACTCATGACTTCTGGAATGTCATTTATGTAACATTTCATTAATAATAATGAGAAGTCCGGTACGTCGTCCGGAACTTCTCCTAAGTTCGACCCCAACCCCCGCTCCATTACCCATCGTCTGGGCGATGACCACAGATTACATTCCACATGGAATTCATTTCGTGTAATCCAATCAAGAAAATAACACATTGCATTAAGAACATGCTCCATCTTCTCAAATAGAAACTAATTATTTTATTAATAATCAAAAAAACACTATACAAATGATTAGTAATGTAAAATAGAGATTT
>AYEL01086168.1:0-12175 GCA_000484575.1 Olivierus martensii
TAAAACCAAAAACTGTTCTTCAGCTAAGTTAATTTATTTTGAAAAATAACCGATAATTATTTTGTTCTAGAACCTGGTAGTTCTATTTTAGAATTGTATAACTGAAGATGGTATAATATGGATACCGAAAACGTTTTTAATAAATTTGAGTGTTTATTTTAACTGCTAGTTGGTGCTTTACTTTTAATGAACTATGTTAATGGCTAAACTATTACCTGCTATTAATGATTACATTATTTACAAAAATTGAAATTCTTAAAGAAAATTCCCTTTGATATACTCAACTAATTTAAAATAAGTTTAGTTCCAACTGATAGATATTCTAAATCAATCAATCAGTATATCATATTTTACAGAAATTATCCATTTAGATTTCAGTGATCTATTGCCAGGCGTGTCAAACTCATTTTAATTCAAGGGCCATTTAATGAGTCTGTAAGATTGTTGCGGGCCACATCACATTTAAATTTTTTTTTACTTATATTTTGGAGTAAGGATTCAGAAATATAGATAGGATAATTAAAAAATTGTATAATCAAATGAACATATTACAAATATATATAATTGCTTTTAATTATAGATAATTTTTTAATTTTATTTCTTGCTATCAATCTTTAATTTTCTGTTGTGTTAAAAGTCGCATTTTCTGTACAAAAACAAAAGTTTAAATTAAAATTTTATAAATTCAAATAACCATAACTTCTTACATTTTTTAATGAAGTTAATAACACAACAAATATATCTTTAACAAGTCTGTTAGCACATCCTTTTTACACATCCTTCAAAGAGGGATTGTTTGGAACTTGATCATTATATTTATCTATCCAAAAGAATACAGATTCTCATTTATGGCTTTTTGTTTTCTGGTAAGAAATTTCAGACAAAAAAATGTAGTCCTTGCAGGGAAACACTTAGTTTGTGTCACCGATCTGAAAGATCAGTGTCATCTGTATGTATATTCCAATAAGGCCAATCGAAAAAAAAAATCATGCAATTACTTTTCATTAAAATCAAACTAGTCTATCATAGTATATGACATAACTACGAAGCGAACGTTACTACCTATTATAACATATTGTTCTGATTTTCATTTTAGTTAAGAATGTTGAGGGCCACAAAAAATCACATCGAGGGCTGCATGTGACCTGCAGGCTGTCAGTTTGACACCCCTGATCTATTCTAAATAACATCTTGGGCATTATCCTAAAGGTTACCAAATTGAAATTACTTTTATTTTTTCAAAAAAGAAATTCAATTAATCACAAGTTAAAATCTTAAATGGCAACCATCGTAGCTTGTAATCTGTCAGTAATCAATTTAAATTCAGAAATTATTATAGCAAAGTTATTTGGTAATTTTTGAGATATTTATTGATTAATATGATTTGAAAATACCCTTTTCTTTATATTTTAATAAATTGAAAGAAATATTCACAAAATTCAAATTCTAGATATCATTGAGTTAATAAATCATAATATTAAAATATAGACAATTTTTCATTCAATATAGCAATTAGGACAATCCATAAATCGTCAAAGCAGATCAAAAGAAGTGATACTTTATCAGCTTATTCTAATATTTGTAATATGAATTACTACTTACATAAATTAAGTATTAGAATAATATAACAACTTATCAAGTTATTTAATACTTTAAACTAAATAAATTAAGTATAAATTCATTAAAGTAATCTTAATAAGCAAAAATAAATACAAAATTTATCATAAATTAGTAATAAAAATAACACTTTAATCAGTTCTTAGACACAGAAATGTTTTTAGTTGAAAATTAACCATCATTAGCTATTCCAAATAGTACTGATACAAATGCTACAAAATTATTAGGTTTACTAAACAGTTTAAAATCTCTCTTAGAACGATTATCAAAAAGAGTTCAAGAGGAGTCTTCCATAAACCATAAGGTAAGAGTCTATGAATATAAATATTGAAAACGAGTGCAAAGAACAGGCACATAGGTATCTTTTCTTTAAATCTTAGTTTGGTATTCACCCCTAATTATTTCTATTTTAATGTCCAAACAATTTATTTCCATACTATTCTGTCTAGTCTTTTTAAGTATTCTGCTCTTTGCAATCGTTTTTGATATTTGTTTAAGTATGGAGCAGCGTATTTCGAATCTTAGTCTATGAATACATTGTGGAAGTTATGTGGATGGGGTAGAGTAAAATTAAGATTTGCACAGATCCCACAAACTAGAAAAGCTAAGAGTATAAGTAATCCTGGATTACCTGTACTCTTGGTGACTATTCTATCTTAAGTCAGAATGTCATTAAAAGTAGAGTTCCATATTAAGTTGTAAGCCAATATTTATAGATCTTGCATTACAAATGTTTACTAGGATACTATATATTATCTTAACATAATAAACACAAAAGTACAAGAACTAGATACAAAAAAAGAATGCTTTCCATATATCTCATTAGTGGGTCAGGGACTCAAACCAACAGAATTGTATTGACTAATCACAAAATTAATAGATTACATCATAATTATGAGTGGTTGTAAGTTGAGGACTACCTGATTTGTTTTTGAGAATCAAAAATATTTATTAAAATCACTAATGATTACTTATCCAAAGTTCTCATCAAGCCAGGGTTGCAGAGTCGGATGACAAATGATCCGACTCCACCTTTTAAAATAAAATCCGACTCTGACTCCCTAAAATTTATAAGGTCTGAATCTGACTCTGGGCAGTTTAAAAATCCAACTCTGACTCCACCCAAAATCCTCCAACTCTCAACTAAAAGTTGCAGAATCAGATGGCAAATGATCAAACTCAGACTCTACCTTTTAAAAAAATCCAATTCCCTAAAATTTGTAAGATCCGACTCCAACAGTTTAAAATTCCAACTCCAACCCTGCATCAAGCATGAGATTATTCCAATAAAAAAATCTCTGTAATTTAAAGATTTTTGCTAATATTTATTTATGTTGAATTTGTGTTAAAAGTCTATGTATATAAAAAATTAACTGAGACCTATCCTATTTAATTTAATTTTTCTTTCTTATTTTGAGTACAGGTATACCTCACTTTACAGTGCTTTGCTAATACAGTACTTCTCAAATGTATTCCCTGTTTTTATTTTATATCTCAAAATGAAATTATCTGCAAAATAATACTTAGAATAGATGTATAAAGCATAAATTAACACATAGATAGAGGAAACCTGGAGCTAGCCTGAAAAAATTAAAGTGTGAAATCCAGAATCAACAAGAAGGGTGAAGCATTGGTTTCAATGGAATAGGTTCAAACCTTTTTGAAAACTGGTGTGTGGAACTTGGAATCAAACTTGGCCTCCAAAGAGATAAGTGACTGCTTTATCATATGACCATCAACTATTTTTATTGTTTCATCTTTGTTACACACTAGTATTAAATAGAGCAGTGTTTCTCAAACTTTTTCTATGATGGAACAATTCACAAATCCTGAAATTTTTACAGAACGTCTTGGTTATTTTATAATATAGGTAGATATTAATAAATAAATAAATTAGGCAAGTAAGTATAAGATTAAGAACAACAAAACAAACATTTATTATCCCATTGTAATTATGAAAATAGTAAAATAAACTAGCGACTCCAGTTTCAACTTGGCACAGCATTTAAAATTAAAATCATGTGAGACTCATATTAATTTTCATAATTTTTTATGGAATACTTATTAACCTTCCACAGAACACTGGTGTTCTGTGGAACATAGTTTGGATAACACTGATATAGAGTATGCTCTGAAATATGTAGGTTTTAACTTATGTAAAATTTTGTGGAAGGATCCACTTACATAAGTTTGGAAGTATATTTTATTTAGAATAAAATAAATGAAATACCTAATAACTGAATATAATAGAAATAAGTAAAGGTTTCGACCAGGATTCCTCACAGAATATTCTATTTCTATTACAATAGTTGGTTTCTTATATGCATATTTCAAATCATTTACTGATTTGAAACTGTTTTTATTTTTTGCTCAATTATGCACAAATCATTATGAAAGATATTCTTCTCCAAACTGCTATGATAATCTTCTATAAATTTCAACTGGTTTAATCTATTATTTCATCAGAACTTTGTAACATATTATTGTTTTAGTTTAAGTTTGACCAAAAAAAAAACCTTGTTGTTTATATCCACATTTCTTACTGCAAACTACATCAATGTGTAGCGTTATGTCCAATGTGTTGCCAGCATTGTGGAGAGAATCTTTATCTAGAATGATTATTCTACTTTATAAGCCAACAGTATATGGAAACTTTGAATCATTCTTTTGTACATATGAATGATGATATGCTCCTATCATAATTGTCTGAATCATGTTTTGGGAAAAATGTCTACACATTATTTTCCATCAATTAATACCTTAACTATATTTTTCATAAGTTTAACACTAATCACAAAATTGTATTCCCAATTAACAAGGCTAATCAGGGAAATTAATCTGCAAAATATTCAAAAACTACTTAAAAAAAAAAAAAAATCAGAATTATGGTCAATATGTAATATTAAAAAATAATTAAATTGCATGCATACATACATACATACATACATACATTGAAATATTCTATTATTTACTGATAAAAGAAATAAATTTATTTTCAACAAGAAATTATTGAATATTTGTAATTTTAATTTGTTTCTAATTTTGAACCCAATTATATTATCTAAGATATAATAAAGAAACAAATCTGCAACATTTAAAAATCTATCATAAACCCCATTCTAAGATAAAAAAAATCAATAAAATGCTAACAATACTTTTGCATATATTTCAGTAACATTAAAATATTTTTATTTTTTCTTATTTAAAGACCTGTTTGTGAATTAACAAGGCAGTTAGTATTGAACTATATAAAAATTAAATCCATTTTTGTTATAAATAAATTCAATATAATATACATAGTAAAACATGAAATAGCATCTATACGATAACTTGTAGTGGTACACATGAACAAATAAGATTTGTTCAGATGCATCATCTAATATTGTGCTTACAAAAAACTATCATCTATTTGATCAAATTTAATTCAAAATCTAAATACAGGTATCCCTACTATAACACAATAGATAGGTTCTTAAAAAACACCATGTTGTGTGAAACAGTGTTACATGAGACTTGGAGCCAATACAAAACCCAAATTAAAAACAAATAACTTTCTTTAACTCCATATAAGAAACTTAATTTTTATTAAGAATATTAATAACACGAAACAAAGAAAGAACCAATATATACCCAAGACCCTAAAAAAAATATATGTAAAGCAAAAGGAAAGAAAAATTATACAGTCTATATAACAGTCATTTAATAATTATATCTTCCTTACCACTGTTTCATTAAAACAAGACTGTTTTTTCTTTAACAATATCAACTTCACTTTCTGAATTTTTTCTGCATTTAAAGTTGGTGTATCTTCTGCTCTCTTTACAAAATCTTTAATCTAACCCACTACAAAACAATCGTTCCTTAACATATACTCAAAAAACAATTTATAAATAAAAAAGCTTTGCTTCTCATTCACATTCATCTATTGAAAAATAAAAATTTATTTTTTATTCAAAAGCTGAATATTTGGAACACAAAATACTCTATTGTTGCTAATTAGCTCAATTTCAAATCAAAATTGAAAATAGACTACATATCATCCCTCTCATGTCAAACTATTGAAATTGCATTTATGACGAATTTTAGCAAAGTATTTCTCAATGATTGCATTTTATGTGTTTATTGTGTGGATTTACAAAAATTAATGAAAATTTGTGTTGTAAGAGAGTAAATGTAATTTTCTAAATGTGTTAAGTAAAAACCATTTTGTAGAACTACCATGTTATATGAGGGTTTCCACAATTTTCAAATCATGTTAGAGCAAAACTGTGTTATAGGAGAGAGACCTGTATACAATTTAAATTCATAATAGACTTATAAAATATTAGTTTCTTACCTGCTTCCTTTCAGTTTTTACATCATTTATATAAGGAATACGATGGTGTGAAGGTAGAGGAGATTCAGCCCCAACTCCCTCACCTCTCTCCTGATTTTGTATCTCTTTTGATTTACGTTTATGATGTATTTCATCACTAATTTCTTCTAGATTATGAAGAGCATCAGCATAACTCATTTTAACTTTTGTCACGTTTTCTTCTAATTGATGCACCTTCTTCTTTTGTTCCTGTTAACACAGTTTTATTCTTAAATTAAGAATTTATTTTGAAATATCTAAAATTATTTCTATTATAAAAACTAACCTCTAACATCTGATTAAATTGAGCTTTCATTTCAAAATATGGTCTGCAACAAAATTATATTGACATTTTAATTATTATTATTATTAAATATATTAGCATTTTAATAAATAAAAGAATTACTTAATGGTTTGAAAAGAATTACTTAATGTAAATTAGCCTTAAAATTTTAAATAATTTAGATTTATTCTTTCTTAAAACTTGATATTTGAAACATGAATTTTAAGTATATATTTTATTCGTAATTTTCAAATCTATAAAATGTGAACTACAATAATGATTATATAAATGAATTTTTTCCTCCTCTGACCTTTTCAAAATATCGGAAAAAAGCCAAATTACACATCTTTTACATATTCAAACATAAAAGTAGTATGAAAATTTTCAAACCTATATACAATCAAAATTTTATTGTCGGATTTCATGCAAATGATTGACATAATATCATCATATAAAAGAAGCTTATTTAAAATACTTGTTTAATAAAAGTTTTTAACAAAAATATGCATACTGATTTACTATTCATGAATCAATTTCTTTTAATAATAATTAAGTTCTTTATTTCAAATAAAATTAAAATAAATATATAAATAAAACTAAAAATGCTAAAAAAGATTTTGGTGTTAAAAAAATTGAAAAGATTCTTAAATAAAATAAAAATATAGATAATAGAAGAAACATAAAATAAAAATTTGTATTCATGACCTACTGCTATACTTACAAGAGTTGTAACTGATGTTGATTGGCTAGATTGTTTATTTCGAGTAAACTTCTGCGTGTCGATAGACTGTGATTTAGAAAAATCAATATATTAGAAAAAATGAAATTATTCATTTCTTCAACAGTACTTAGTTTTTTGGATCATAATGTGAAAAGTTTTCAAAGTATTTTGTTCAAATAGCTAAAATAATTCATGTATTTAATTCTTCTTAAAATATGTAAAGATGTGTTTTTAATATGCGTATTTAGTATTTATTAAAAATAATGCATAATATAAACATTTATAAGTATTAATACGAACATTATTATAATACTGTTTTATTTGTAAAATTCATTCTAATCATCCTAAATTAGAATATTATATATAAAAAAAAATTAAATTTTCTTAAGAGAGTTTGTCACATCAAACAATACTTAGAATATTGCATTTCTTATAAATCAGATGTCCATCTTTTATAAAGATTTTTTTAATTTAACAATAGAAACATGGTGAAATTAACATTTCGTGATTACTTTATTAGATAAATTATTACTGCCATTAATATGGCAAAATATTTTAATTGCATATTCAAGCAAAGCATTATATTTGATATATAAATTTCCAAAAAGAATTAAATTTTAAATTTGACAATGTTTTTAATTTTGCCTCCTCTGGTTTTGCCAATTTTTATATATGTTTAGTATTATCCCCACAAACCCATAATAAAGTAATAGGATACAACTCAAGCATTCCCAAAAAAAGCGATTTAAAGTTTTCTATGTTATTTATATACTGATTGATATTAACAATTTAACGAGTGCAGCAATAGCATAATGCATTCACCATTCGACCACTGTAATGTGTCATCGGAAGGTACAGATTCAAATCTTGTCATTTAAAAAAAAAAATTTTTTTAATCAAAACTGAAACGGATTATGGTATAATGTATTTTTATTAATGAGAAATTATTATTTTGTAATTATTTAATTTGACCGATATTAACAATTTAACGAGTGCAGCAATAGCACAATGCATTCACCATTCGACCACTGTAATGTGTCATCGGAAGGTACGGATTCAAATCTCGTCATTTAAAAAAAAAATTTTTTTAATCAAAACTGAAACAGATTATGGTATAATGTATTTTTATTAATGAGAAATTATTATTTTGTAATTATTTAATTTTTTTGCTATGTACTTTAAGCATTTCTATCAAGTATTTTATATATATATAAAGGAATGTAATTAATAAACTTTTTTACACAAAATATTTATTTTATATGAAGCAAGCTTTAAACTGCCTAAAACATTTCAACAATAATAATTAGAGAGCACTAATGGCAGTAGTGACTTCTAAAAACAAATTTATTTCAAGATAACGTAATACTTTTGATCTAATACCAAGATCATCATCAGTGTATACATTATTTTAAAAAGAACAGATATATAAAATATTAATACATATAAGAGCCAGATGCAGAGCCCTTCTGAAAAACTAGAAATGTTTAATGTGGAATTGAATCCAGATCCTTCAAAGTGATAAATAAATGTTTTATCATGCGGCCATTCATCCAAGTCTTTTTAGGCATAGTGCTATTGCACATTTAATGAATGATAGTGTGAACATATTTTTAGGCTTTTATTTGCACTAAGCAAATGAAAAAAAGCCTAAGATTCACTTTATAGTGTTAGTCTAGAACAGTGCTGTCCAATTATAATGAACCTGAGGGCCATAGATGTGTTTTCTAGAGGTATGGAAAGTCGCAGTTACAAAAAAGAGGGAGGGGTTTTGGTGCTTGATACACTATTGTCTCAACATATGGAATGCATAAATATAACACGTTTTGGAAACCAATTTTATTTCCAGATTAACAAACCTTATTACAAAATTATATTACCAGATTGCATCCAAATAATATGTTACATGTTAACAAAAAGTTATAAAATATAAACAGTTAAAAAATATCTGATAAAAAGTTATAAAATATAAACAGTTAAAAAATATAAAAAAAGTATGTATGTACCTATTTAATGTGATAAACGAGGGCATGCAGCAGCATTTATAAGAGCTGGATATTTACATCCATTTCTGTTGTAACTATCCACAGAATATGTAAAAGAGAAGAATCTCCAAGACAAATTCTGAATTGATTCTTAACTATCCTAATGTTAGAAAATGCATTTTCACATAAGTACTACAAAACATTGATATTACTTTCCGGCCAAAATCACAAAAGTTAGGAAAACTTTCATTAAACAAAGCAGTTTACCCATGTGATTTGTTATGAAAAAGTCATTTTCCCCACCGCTACTAATATACTTGATTTTCATTTTCTATTTTAACGTTTTTTTTTTTCATTCATTTCACAAATGCAATGAACTCGTGGTAAAATAAAAATTAAATTAAAATTAAACAATAAAATAAGATTAAACTAAAGAGTAAAATAAAATTAAAACAATCTCACAACAGTCACACAATCACTGAAATGGTGAGTGTTAGAAACTAAAATTGATGCAACTGAAAGTCTTATAAAAATGTGATGACATTGATAGCATGTTGGCTGTTAAATAATTACTAATAATTAAGAAAAATTGAGTTATTATTATTCAATTTTAGGATTCTTTTTATTATATCTTAAAAAAAGTAATAAATAAAACTGAGAAAACATTAAAAAGTAATATTATATCACAAATTGTGAAAGCCTCACAAGCCGCAAATATCCAGGAAACATTGCATAATCAATGTAAACTCTTTGTTTAGATATGGCTAGTTTATACTTTTACACAATCTTATAGAAATAATAACTTATGTATATATATTATTCTCTAAAAACTGTATGAGTAATGTAAAGAAGCCATATATTACCCCATCTTATAATGTTCAGCATCATCTAGTAAAATTAATGTTATAAAATAGAAAGAAAAATTGGATCTGAAAAAACCTTATAAGAGCTGAATGAAAAAAGATAGATTCACAAACATATCAATATTAATAATAAACACTATTCTGCATCTAATCCTTAACTCACTTTTACAGTTTAAATCAAAAAAATACACACAATCTATATTTTATAAATTATACATAGATATATTGTTAATTTATTTATATTGGTGATGTAATAAATACTGAATAATTATTGACTATGAAAAAACCAAATGATTTTTGTATAAAAAATAATAAAAATATTGATTTCATAAAACTAAGTTTAATCGACTTAGATCATTTCAACAATAAATTACATTAAAAAGAAATTTGAAAAGAATGAAGACATCAAAATAGATGATAATTTTTTTTTTATAAAACTGCTTACTAATCTTTAAAGTGTAGTTTTGAATTCAGATTATGCCATTAAGAAAAATACAATAAAAATTAGAAATTCTAATACGTCTTCATTGCATTGTAAGGACTGTAAAGTAATTTTCTAAATGAAAACTCAATCGCGTATTTTCTTTGAAAATTTTTTCCATCCCTATTTAAGAACTAGTTTTTGAGTTATGCAACTTCATTTTGATAATTTTATAAATAATAATTCTTTATATTGCAGATTTCATAAAAACGTTTTATTTATAACTTTTTACATGATGCATTATTACGTGCTATCTGAAATAATCATAGATAAGCTTTAATATGGCAAACTCTTTTAAGAAATAATTGTAATATTCTTAATTGAATGTACAATGCAATTAAATTGATTTTTTCCCTGCATTTTTGATACTAACTTATTTAAAAAATATAATGAAACAAAATAATTGATAGTGTGATAAATAATGTATTAAACAGTATAAAAAATTTTTAATTAAAATAAAAAAACAAAATATTTAAAAATATAAAAATATGAAATACTCTGATCAAAATTTAGAATTAAGTTATAACAAACCTCGATTTTACAATTGCTCTTTTCAGTTCTTGATGTAAGTGCAGAACTAACTGCTCTGCTTCATTATATGCAAGGGATGTTTCCTGATGTTCTCTCTCACTTCTAACTCTTTCAATTTCTGCTTCATTCACCTGGGACAAATTTAAATTCTAGATAAAGCAAATTCCTTTGTGTGTAAAAGATATTCTTTTAAAATACTCAAATTTTTGAGTATACCCTTTTGGTTGCATGATTAAGCATCTCTTGCCATGCAGGATCAAATGTTCTACCTTCCTTTTGCAAGCCTTCTTCTGCTAAGTGAACCATCTCCTTAGCTACGGTATGAGCACTGCTAGCTCTTTCATATCTCAGAGCAGCCTTTTGTGATTCGGCTTGAATCTAAATATTATGATTTTAATTTTATGATAATTGTTAGCATATTATGTTCATTATTTAGAAAAATTTTAATTCACCTCTTTAGCTCTAATACGAGCATCGTAGTATGGTCGAGCTTTCTCGATACAGGATCCTAATTTGGTTGTAAGCTGATTTATTTTTTGAGAAGATTCACTCAATAACAACCTAAAATTTGAACGAGCCTCCTATAACAAGATGACAGTAATGAATATAATTATGAGGTTACAATTTTTATTATGATTAAAGAATATAAAATATCATAAAAATTCAGATATTATCAAGTGATTAAGCAAACTCTAAACTTATTGATATTTTTTATAGATACTAAAAAATGTATATGAAAATACAAGTTTATATACAGAATGAAGAAAAACTTTGCCGAAAGACGCGTCACTTGCCTTCTTACTATCCAGTAATAAGTATGAGAGCAACGCAATGTGACGAGTCTCGGCAATGCGACACATCATGATACTTCACATACTTGATGGTGATTGGCTAGCTTTAAAGGGTTATAACTCAAAAACAGTGCCATTTAGATTATATGTTCATTAGACAATTTCAAACTTGTTTCGAGGTCCCCTATCAGTACACAGAATTTTACGACAAAGTTTTTCTTCACCCTGTATATTTAATCAATAATGAAACAACCATAGAGCAGGTGTAATCTCTAAAGTATTGATAGTTTATTTTATTTTAATTAATATCTACATTCCTCATTATTGGTTTAGAGTATAAGAAATGACAATAATTATTAAATAAATCCAAATATACTAGCCAAAATCTAGCCCTTGAATTACAACGGAATAATTTAATGATTAGAAATAATTTGAACTAAAGTTAGCGCCATCTCGTAATTATAATAATAATTAATTTTACTAAATCTATGAGTGGCGCCATCTATTAATTAATAATTGAACTCGAATTTTTAATTAATTTATCTGAAGAAA